>JAODUH010019665.1:60234-82755 GCA_027564835.1 Typhlichthys subterraneus | reverse complement strand
GTTAAAGCTATCTGTGGACATAGTGAATGTTTGGTTAAGACTCATATGATCTTAAATGTATTTTATTTGAATATGTATTTCCAAAGGATTTAGAATGACATATTGTGAAACATCAAAGGGAAATGGCAATGGCTTGTTAACCGCATTATAAAGTGAATGAATACATTGCTTTAGCAGCTTACGTTAATTCTGAATGTTGTGTTGTAGATTGTTGTATGTTGAAGGGTTTACTTTCATGCTGTTTACAGTACTTAACCTAAATGCCTTGATGCCGTAATTAATTCTTATTGAAGGCAAACATGTTAAAGAAGAGACAGTACCATTGATATCTCTTTTAGAGCTTACCATTTCCTAACACATTATTTGAAGTTTGTTCATTAAGACTGACCACCATAACCATGACATGACACCTGTCATGAACATTAATTAATGTTTATGACTGTTGTCATTAGCTGTAATTCGGTATATAATGTCATGTTTAATGTCAAGCTGACATTGTTAGGGATCTGTCTTTGTCATGACAACTTGACATTAAACAAGATGACGTAACCTGTCATTGTCTTTGTCATGACAACTTGACATTAACCAAGGCAAAATAACCCATTGTAACCATTGTAATATAGCTTTATGACATATTTATGACAAATGAAAATGTTACCACTGTAGTTGAGCTCAATTAAAATAGTCATGACAAATTTAGAAATGACATCATGACAAAGACAAAAACAGGTTATATCGACAGGTGTCGTGTAGTGGTTATGACAGTGTTATGTCAGTCTTAATGAAAATCTTCAAATAAAGTTTTTCCAAACATTCTTATAACATTCTTTAATTAAACATTCATGTAATTGATTAAAATAAAAAGCCATTACAAAGACTGCTATCCATATTAAAAACATAAGTGAATGCAGTACACTGTTGGACAGCCGAGAATGTTGTTTAAATATAGTCACTATAATGACTAATGTCAAGTCGTCTGTTCCTTTTTGAGTGTCCTTGTTAATGTTGTTAAATGCGGGTTTCTTTCCTGTACTTTATTTTGCTTTTGTGCTTATGAGCTTTATTCATTAGCAGCACATTATGTAAAAATGCAGATGTATCAACAACAGCTTTGTTAAAATGCTGAATGGCCTTTTTTGAGCACTATATGTGCTTTTGGGTAGCAGAATATTATGTATTTTTGGTTATCTTTCACAGAAAAGAATCACTGGCAGCAAAAGAAATGGACAGCAAACAGGAGAACCCTTGTTTTATTGCTTCGAAGTTACATTCATGTATCCATTTATGTTTCGCACTTTATGCCATGTGGTTAAATGTCCTTTTGCACCCAATAAATGATTAAGTAAAATGTTTGCCAATGAAAAGATAATGCAGAACAAGAGAACGAATGTTTGTTTTAAATGTTTACAGCTAATAATAACACCGACTTGTAAGTGTACTCACTTCCAGTAAAACTACTATAAAAGTGTGTGGCCCAGGGTTATATAGCCTTAATGTTGCTCATAATAATATGAGACACAACTTCTACTTTGACAAAGCATACAGCATTCACACAATTACTGTATCTACCATACTACTTAGGAATTTAGTGCATACATTATATCCATCTTTGATAATATATAGTATCTGTGATAACGTGAATAAAATGTCCCCTCATCTGGGCTGCGTAATGTTGTCAAAACAAGGAGAAATCCTTTCATCTGGCAGATTCCCAGGTGGAAATGAATAAATCTGTCCACGTGGATTATATGGCAGCCACTATAATCTAGGGCACTGCTTCACTAGGCTGCATGTTGCAGCTCTTGCTAATGCGTATGCTTGAGGCAGCGTAACAGGAGGTTGCAGTATTGTAATTCAACGGCAATATGAGGGTCCAATTACAGACAACAAGCATGTGGGTGTATTATTTTAATGAAATGAAGTTTATTTACTCTGAGATGAGATTGAGAGGCAGGCAATTTATCGTGAAATGTATCCATCTGGAAAATATTTTGGAGAATCAGGTGCCTGGAGCCTGTTGCTTTAATTGCTACCTCTCCCGTTTTGGTTTTGTCAAATATGGTGCTCTAAGACAAATTACCTTGTAAAGAGTGCTGTACAGGTCTAATGAAATATAATTGAGAAGGGAATTGCATAGAGTAGAAAGTTGTTTGAGGGTTGGAAATATAATTTGTCTATTTGACAGAGGTTTATTATTTATGTGTGTTTTTCTGTGTGTGCGTGTGCGTGTGCACGTGTGTGTGTGTGTGTGTACTGTCTGTGGGTCTTTAAAGAGAGAATGTCATGTTTTTGCACTGGGTTTTCAACATAGAGTTGTTGCAGTAGTTGATTTTATTAGTCCACTGGGGCTAATGATCTAAGGCGGATTTATATCCTAGAAGAAACCGTGGAATGTTGGAACAATGTGGGAGAGAAATAACCATTTATTAGACTTTGCACATATAAGCATGTCAGCATCCTGTAGGCTGAAGGTAAATCATTGGAAATTATGTTATCAGTTCACTGGTGTTACAAGCTTCTGTGCCCTCATTTCTCAATTACATGTTGCTAATGTTGCTAATGCCTAAGGCACAACAATTACCCTTGTCGTTTATTGAAGCATTGTATTCACTCAAAGGAGTTGCAGCTGGAACTACAGTAGCAAGCCAAAGCTGTTTGACAAGTCATTAAATCATTATAACTAACATTCACTGACCAATGAGAACAATAACCAACTGATAGCCAAGAATAACCGGCAAATTAATATATAAAAGTTTTAAAATTATTTTAAATATATATTTCATAACATTGCAAAATAACCGACTGTATAAATGACATCACTCTGTCTGGGGTGATTTTTAATACTGTATGTTAAATATGTGCTATAGAAGTGTTAGATTTACCCATAGTATTTAGGAACCTTTCCACAGGTGGTCTTGAGGAAAGAACTGAGAAGCAATTAAAACTCAACTAGAGTCTTGTCCTAAGACATGTGAAAGCTCCTGCTCCCCTGCGTCCAGTACTGCAGTCTTTATAAAGTCGTTTAAGTCTTAAGGAGTGGTTCTATACTATGTTTTGGGCTCACACTTACAAATGTTGGCTCTGATAGGTTCCTCTTGAGCAGCGGTCCACCAAGCAGTCCTCAACAATGTTACTTGAAAGGTAGAATAGGCAACATAACAGTGATACTGCAGATCTAGTCCATGACAAGCGGAACCTGTCACTGCTGTTTGTTTAGCACCATTCTGATTAGAGCCTTGGTCCTCTCCAGGTGAAGTGTGATTGGCTGCTCCCAAATAGTGTGTCAGTGTTTATTTTATGTTCCTCAGATTATTGGCTATTCTGATGCTAAAAGCTGTTTTAAAAAACACAAATGTTTATTCTACCCTAAACCTTATGCCATCAATTCTATCATGGGGATCTTCCACGTCACCATTAAACACAGCATCTGGATTTGCACACATATGGTTTAATTGAAGCTGCTAATGTGTATTCTACGAACAAATGCTTTGTGGGCGTAAGGTACATACTGTACATGGGAGTTGAACTGGGTAAACATAGCCACACTGAGGCCTGTGTCACACCACACGCTATATATAGAAAGCAAACTAATGACAACAAATCATTCCCTATTTTATGGGTTACTGCAGATTAAACACATTGTTCATGGGGTTAGCCAGCTAGGCACTCCCAAAGTCAGCCAGTGATAACACTGCACAACATGTGACTCAGTGGGTACACATTTGGAATCTAATAAGATCTCACTGGCTTGGATTCTATGTCTAAGAGTATGATATTAATGACATCATTTTTTGTATTTCGATTTTTCAATTGAAGAGAGTATACTATAACTGTCATTGACCAAAGTCAAATGCCAAAGTATAGGCCTATGTGTGCGCACAAACACAGTCATACACACATATTACTAAGCCCTGACTAAACCAGATCCTCCAACTTTACTTAACCAACACATGAATCTTTGGCTGAAAAGACATGTCAAGTCTAATTATAAAGCCTGCATTGCTGCATACTATTTATGAATGCAAATGTTTCTGAGTCAAGGTTTGGCCATATCCTGCTTGGCATTAAGGAACACATTCTAGCTCACTTTACTGTAATCTTTGTAAAGGACAGAAAAGTGGCTTATAGGCTGGTGAGGGAAGTACAGGGGATGCAGTGAACACAATTCAGTTAGCATGGGCCAACTCAAACTCAACAGACCCATTCTCATTGACTGGGTGACTTCTGGTCTTATGTTTAACTCGGGTCACGCACAAGAGCTATGAACGCACGCAAAGTGAATGAGAAATGAACAGCTGTGCATCTGATGGAATGGAGAGTGGAACGTTTATGATAGGACATAAGAGGCAGCATGTGCTCCAGGAGAACATCACAGCTGCCAAGGTCAGCCATCTGCTTCTCCTGTGTGGCAGGATGCTAGGTCACGCATGTGCCTCAAATGAGGGCTCGCAGGATTTCGGGAAGTTTTAAGAACATTGTTAGTTATTTTTTAATCCAATGTTATTGCCTTATGCTTTCGTCCAAAGCGTGAGTACAATTTCAGGAAGGTTGGGCATGCTTTTGACCTTTCAGTTGGAAATCATCAAGCACCATAAACAATATAATAATATCCTGCTACCTGAAAAGAAATTGGCCACATTTTGAGTAGTGTTATATTCATATATGTATTACTGTATAGATTTACACTACATGTCATTATTTTACTGTAAAAATTCATATTTTTTATAAGAATCAATCTGAAAGAGTTCCTTTGGTAGACCTATTTGTGTGCTTATGAGCCTTATGTGGCTGAAACTCAGCAGACAAAGTTATTGTGTTGGCTGCGCGGAGTGCCATACAGGCACATATTGGATCTCAGCATGTGCTGAGACAGACATATTTTCTGTGTCTGTTTAGATCAACGCCAGTTTTTGGGCACAGTAAAGCTAAGGAGAAAATATACATATACAAAATCCATGGGGTGATTCGGGGTGCCACACAATATCAAAGTCAAGGCTTGTATAACTAATGTTATCCTGATAAAACACACACACACACACACACACACACTGAATGAACATGTGATAAGCTGATAAAACACACAGACTGTGATGCCGAAGCGGGCATGTTTGGCAGAGATTTTGAAGCATGCAAGCACTTGCAATGGACACGGTCCATGTTCTTGAATCATGCCCATCCTTTACCTGAGCTGCGGTGGCCAAGAGTTTAGACAGACCCAGCATGCCTTGCACCGCAAGTGTCTCAAGGTCATTCACATTAACCGAGGTAAATCTCGCATAATTGACGCCAGGCATAGATCTGACAGGCCATTTCTCTCAAGGCTATAGGCAGCTAAAGATGTACGTAACCAGACCTTGTGTAGCTCGGCCGGTTATGAATATGCAACGTGATTATTGGAGCCCTCTGATGCAAACTGAATGAGGCGCGGTGGGTAATTTTAGTTTTGACGTGCATGCTGTGCCTGAGGCCTTTTTTCAATTTGTTTCAGGAAATACATTTTCAAGTAGGAATCTTATGTACTGTCGAGGCTTAGGTAGAGTTACTAGGCTACTGAGTTGAATGACTTTGGAATTATGAGTCGTGCAATGTATCTCCACTCTGCTCCATTGAGAGATGCATGAATATTCACACGCATGCAATGATACATTTGACCTTTTTTCCAATGTTTGTGTTTACAGTAGACTTCCACCTTTCCCGCTGTGTAGACACACAGTAATAGAGATTTGAATACTGTATTATGGGTGCACATGCTATGACTTATCACAAATGTTTTCAAAACTATTTTCTACTCGGACAAAGTTCACAATGTACATATTCAAGAGATATAAAAACAAGAAGATGTTTACTGTATAAACCATATGCAATTGTATGCTAATGCACTTTTTATCAAATTCATCAAAAATGTCCTTGCGGTCCGCTATATTACTGTTCTCTGTGCGTGTTGAAAATATTAATCAGCCCTGGCTCTGTAAATAGGAACACTAACAAAGTGATGCAGACCACACACAACAACAATATAGCCTTCACAATGTGTTTCCACGTGGGGTGGAGCTTCTGAATGAGTACCCAATAGCATTGAAGGGAGAGGTGGTTTTGTTTTGACTGAGATTAAATATCAACACGCTTTCTCCTGAATTACTTACTACTGTATAAACAAAGGCTATTATCTATTTAGTATTTTATGTGTAAGGAATTTTTTTGCATTTTGATAGAGGATAATAACACAAAAAATCCAAATCACCTGGAGAAGATTTGGAGGGATTTACTAATTAGCCGAAACAATCTTGAGTATTTAGGGAATGAATAAATGAGCTAAATGAGAGCGGAGACAGCAATAAGTATGCCTGTATCTGTACGAAGGTATATGAAGTGCCGCTGTGAATCCAGGTCCCAGAACACTGAGCTTTTTAACTCACTGTGTATAACTGTGACAGCTCTGGTCTCAGACTTGAAGGATATGTACTGTAGGTACTCCACGTCTGGAAGCTGTGGTTGCATCATCAAAATGTCAGGAATTCACTGGGGTTTTAATACAAACACCGTGATTATTGGATATATTAAAGGAAAACAACCAGCTCATTGTTTGATGATACAGTAATTAGAAGTTATCCCATTTTACAAAAATTCAAATGTGGGTTTTAAAGTAGAAATGGTTATGTTTGACTCCTGAACCAACGGTTAGATACAAATCATCATTGCACTGTTAAAGTTGTTACAATTGACTGGTAATATAAAACACTCTACAAGAGCTTTATTTGAATATAAATATAGTATTTAGAATTGTATTTTATTTCCTTTCAGTGGTTCAGAAGTTTTACTTTTTACTGATATAAATAACCATTTTTATAGATGCAAAAAGATGTTAAACTCTGACCTGCATGTTTTAACACAACCACCATGTAAACATTCTGGAAACTACTTGTCAGCTTTGACATCTGAAGCCTCATTAGGAACTTCTCTGCTTGTCAGTAGCATTAGTTCAAGCCAGATCCACTCTTAATCCTATACGCTCAATAAAGGCTGGCTGCTGAAGGAGGATGAACAATCTGTTTAATATGCACTCGTGTGCAGATGTTGTGCGGCTGATTTTTGTGTCAAATACTGTAAAGCTCATAAGCACAGCCCATAACTGAAAAGGGTGCAGGAGAGCTTAGTTGATATTTTGCTTGATATAAATTCCTGCTATGAGCCTTCACACAGTGCAATACAGAACTGTATCAGACAATGTTACTGTGGCTGCACTAGTGGAGACACGTATATATATTTTAGCACTGCTTCTTTTAAAGGTATTGTAATCGATTGTAAGTTAATTCACTTTTTGTCAAATTCACCAAATATCTGCTCGGGGTTCCCTAGGTATAAGGTTCTCTGTGCATGCTGAAAAATATACCTGGTACTTCTTCACAGCCATTGCTTCATAAATAGGAACATAAAACAAGTGGTGCAGGCCGCACACAACACCAATATCCTATCCATTGAAATGTGTTTCCAATGTGTGGGGCGGAGTTTCTTAAGGGAGCACCCTATGGCATTGAAGGTAGAGATGTTTTTCTTTTTTCAAATATCAATAAATTTGCTCCTGAATTCATTACTATACCTATAAAGTTCTCTAAGTAAAGTTGACAAAAAAAAAATGTTTTTGAATGTTTACTGTGACAAGGCTGAGACCTAAGCTGTTGGTCCTTTTGGAGTGCTTAGGGCATCTGGCTTGTTGTCTTATAAAGGGAATGAGCCGGTTAACTCTACATATACCTAAAAAATGTTCCTGTGGTCTTCCCTGTCTGAAAGAAAGCTCTTTGAAGATTTCCAATATGAAGCATTTCTTATGCTGTGTAACGCGTGAGAGCAAAAACTGAAACATGTTGTGAATGCAGACATGAAATGACAGGCAGTGATCCAAATAAATATGTTGTACTCCCTTCTGTTTAGCCTTTGGTGAGTCTATTGCTTTTGTACAGATGTCTAATGTGTGTATTTAGACACTGAAAAGTGAAGCGGTTATACTGCAAGGCAGTGGCTCATCATTAAAAATACATTGTTGCTCATGCTCATACAGATATGAGGGAATCTCTATTAAGATATCACTCATACAGAGTTTCTCTGCAATGTTCACGCCTCTCTATCTGATAAAGGTCAGATTGAGATTGAAGGGCTGCGAAGACCTCAAAACAAATACAAATCAATTTTCCTCTTAGATTTGGGCAGTTTTAGCCTTCTCGACACACCAAAACATCACATTTTATTTTAGACTGATATGGTTTTCTGCTTTCATTATGAATGCTTTCCTTTGCGTCATTTGGTCCAACAAACACTTACAACATTCTCTCTAACAACAAGCTATGTTTAGTTTTCTATTGCTATAGAATGCTGAAGGCTTTGCAATCCACACTTTTCAACAATCTAAGGAACACTAGCACTGAAAAGGGCTGCTAATGTACTGGGTATTCTGTGTCCTGTCTCTTCAGTGCTAAAACATATTGCTTAATGGACCGCTGCATTGAATAGCCTTCTTACTCATCTAATGCTCACTGCTAGGGATCAGTGTTTTTGCCGAAACACAAAAGTCCTTGCCTGTGGTTCATTTGTTGCATCCAGCTGATTAGTCATAAATGATGTATGCGAGACTGTGTACATGGCTACTATCTTAAAGGTCCCCTACGCAATGTTTCTAGAGGAAATAAATATTATAAACATGAATATTATAACAGTATCTTACATGTGTTTTAATGTCATGTATGTGATTGAGATCGATGAGAAGGTTTCCAGCTTTAACAATAAGGCCTAATGTCGTACAACTGCATACACCAGAATACTTTTTTCTAGAAACACCTTATTGGACCTTAAATAAACATTTTAGGTATGGTCTGTAATCTTTCTCTATCTTCCACTATTGTGGAAGTTCTGCAACAATCATGTATACTTTAATATACATAATATAAATAGACATTGGCTGTGTTTGGCTAAATAAATAATAAACTGTCTGTAAATTGCTTTTTTCTTTTTCTATATTATTTTCAAACACAGCTGGTGATTAGAGAATGTGGAATGTGTAAACATCACATCATGCATCTCAGATCCAAGGGTGTAAAGCATATTCTTGTTCCGGCTCCACTGACTATACACAAGTTTTCTGAAGCACTGTCAGGAAAATAGAGCTTGTCTGATAATGAGGTGGCCTTGCCAAAATAGCTGAAGAAGGCTTTCTTTTGAATGCCTGGCTGCTCTAGCTATTCCTTCAGCATTGATGGGAAGTCCTTGAGAGGGTATGTACAACAAGGACAATGGGAGAAAATAAGGTTTCTCAATACAGACATATTAGACCTTACTGAGGTACAGTAGCCTATCACATACTGAAATAGCTTAACTTTCTAAAAATGCACACATTCTTCAAGAAATCGTTGAAGACAATATTCATCAATCAGAGATTCCTATGTTGAAGGCAGAAAACATATTGTATTATTATGGAATTCTCTTCAATTGAACTATGCACTTTATTAAGACAAGCTGTCCCCTATGAAGTCAGTGTGTGATATATTTGTTTTGTAATTTTCTGCTAGGTTAGTTGTTTACCTTTAAATGTGTAATATGTTATTATTTTCAGGAAAGAAATTACAAAACAACAGAATATATAAAAAACGACAATTGAGCTTTCAGAGCCACAACCAACCCCTTTACTACTGTATCAATTAGTTGCATAACTAGAAGAGTGCATACTGCAGTTTCTAATAAACGTGAAATCAATCAATCAATCAATCAATAAATCTTTATTATCCCCGAGGGGAAATTCTTAATGAATAAATTCTTAATAAATCTGACACTGTACAAATGTTCATACATATGTTTTCAATTAAACTCACAAGGTTTGAATATACTGATTGTACTCAGGCAATAAGATGTTATGTGTTACCTATAACAAATATCATTGTTAATTGTTCAGTTATGCTGCACCCTATCCATCAAAAATCCTATTGAAACTTCATACTGTATAAACATAATGTTGTTTTGCATCTAGTATTGATTTTTGCCTGCAGGTGAAACTCAGTGGGTGTTTTGATGGCCTTTTGAGAAAGAGGCTAATGGCAACCGAATGAAAAACATAGTCTCTCATCTTATTTAGGAGGTATAATTATGCTATATTTGTCACCTTACAGCATTAGGAGGGTTGAAATCGTGGGTGTGTTTGGAGCCTGAGGCTACAATCTCATTTTACATGTACCCCTTTTGTAGATTCCCATGGGTGTGGATGCGAAGCCTTACTTCAGATGGCATTTGGAAATCACACACTCTTAACATATTTGATCTCGGAATTGATATGGGTGACATTTGCTCATGCTCTGTTTGATTTGGTTGCAAGTTGTCCAAACATGACAATTGACGTGAGGTCACGCATTTGAAAACCTGAAAAAAGGTCATAAATAAAACGGGCTTTCTCAGTTTTGCTGCATTTACGCTGTGATAAAATAAATTGGCAGTGAGCGACATCTGGTGGTGAGAAATAGAACCGTATAAATTCCTTCTGCTATTATGTGGCCACTCATTTATAATAATAAGACTTTTAGGAAGTATTTAAATAATTTCAACGCTGTTACGACCATGGTAAATATATTACGTTTTCAATTACACATTTTCTTAGAATATTTTTGTAATTCCTCTGAATTAAAATGCACAATTATCTTAATTAAGCAATAGCCATATTTATTTTGACGTGTTTGCGCCACGGCAATGTTGATGTGCTTTCTTGGTCAGTTTTAAAGTTAGCTGCAAAACAATTGAGCCTAACTGAACTGAATGGACTGTTGTATGGAGTATGGCCGCTTTCGATACAATGGTGCAGACGTGCAGTCATTGCCCGCAGGGAGCGCCACTAACTAGGATTTGGTTATTGTCCACCTTGGAGCGGCAGTATGACGTCACGGACTCCTACCTTTCGTTACCTATCAGAACCTCCTCCCGGGTAACTGACGACGTATAACTTTTGACAGCTCAGCTAATACCAACCACATCGGCTGGGATAGCTCATGACCAGCATTTTCATTTTGCCTTCGGATTTGTTGACTGCATGTTTTTAATGGTATCTGCGTCTCGTGTGATCATGAGGAATTTTTGGAGTTGATAGGTTTGGTCACTTTTCGCTAGTGGAGACTTTGTTGTTGTTGTTTTGGTAGTTTTTTGGTTGGAACTCGCTGAAAGGATATAAATATGTCGAGGGACCCGGAGGAGGTGAACAAACTCACTGAGAGTACATACAAGGTATGTCATCTGGTGGTGTGATAGACTATTTAGCCTCGGGTAGCCTACAGGACAGGCGTTAAATCAATCTGTAACTTCATCCATGCATGAGTTATTGTGGACTGTCTTCTATATGCTAAATAATTTGTAGTCGCCACTACAATGTTCACTTCATAAAGGAAATCTGATCTCTAACGTTTATTGACTTTCAGGGGCTTGGTTCGCCTCAGCTCCACCACCTACTAAAATAATGCAGGTGAACCTCAAGACAGTTGACTAAGGTTGATCTAAACGAAGACCTCAAATTAAGTTTTTTATATAAATAAACTATCCAGTATTTTGTTTACTGTCACAGTGCGGTGTTGTATTATTTCAAAAGTATTTATTAAGTTAGGAGGAAAGCTGCCCACTAACCTTTCATAATGTGACAAGGCCTGAACACTGGCGGAACATTATATGAGAGGGCAGCAAACACTTAAAATAGGCTATTGGTTGCACAATCAATACAATGCCTTGGTGTGATGAAACACAAGAAAAAGAGTCAGTTTAATAATTCAGTTAGGTGTGTGCGTGTGTGTGTGTGTGTTCTGTGGTAAGATTACCGGTATACACCAAGCCTTCCATAGCATCACTGTGGATGATCAACTACCACACCCGAACAGCTCCCGCACTTCCGTTCCAAAACAACACTGAACAAGTCCATATTACTTATTTACAAAACGAAAATGAAAAGTTCCCTATGCAAGAATACTTGACTGAAAAAAATACCTATTTAATTGATATATACTTTCTTCAGTGACAGGATGTAGGCTATGGCGCCACCTCCCTCCCCATTGATGCCTTCACCTGGGAGTGACAGTCCCCAGGCTATGTAGCATATCTCTTGAAAAGCCATAAGGTTCTCATTACATGGGGAGTTGAGGGGGAGCAGCAACCCCTAATTGCACTTATTCTAGTAAAAACTTTTAAAGAACTATAAAGAAAATAAAGAGTAATGCAAAAACTATGACCATAAGCCCCCCCCCTGCCCCAAAACACCACTTTGAGAACCACTTGTCTAGGTCACAAGCTAAGCTCTGGTAATGATTACTGAGTGGCTGCTAGTGCTAACAAGAACATGTGTTCTTGTGACTTGACTGTTTTCAAAGCTCTCTAGCTAAATTACATTCACTGACAGCGCAGTCATTTGGTTGGGACATTTATTTATTTATTTTACACTTTAGTTCCTCAGTGTTTTGCTTACCGGGAAAGATAAATGGATACTAGCAATAGCCTGAGTATTTCCTTATTTGTCTTCTATTTCACAGAATGTAATGGAACAGTTCAACCCTGGCCTGAGGAATCTGGTTAACTTGGGAAAGAACTATGAGAAATCAGTTGCTGGTGAGCCGCCTTAATAACCTTAAAGGGACAGATGTATTGTACCCATGTGGTTGAAACCACTTTTGCAAAAACTATTTTGTTTCCTTATTCTGTGCAGTTCACATATAATGTACATATACTTTACAATATAATACATAACAGTTCATAATGATTAGGCAAAAAAATATTTTCCATTCTACCAAACTCTCCTTTTCATACAACTACTATGACAAATATGCATGTTCTTTACTTCCCCCAGCAATGACAATGGCTGGAAAGATATATTTTGATGCGGTGTCTAAGATTGGAGAGAATGCTGCCGTGTCTCCTGTCTCTAGAGAATTAGGTAAGTTTGCAAAGAAGGCATATTTTTGTGTTCTGCCTCCGCTGAATAAGTATTTCTTCCAGATAAAGCATCTACATTTGTCAGTTATGTCACCACGTGAAGCGTTAAACTAGTTCTTAAATGAAGAACAATTACATTCATGCTGATTGTTTCATGGTTTCAAAGTCAGGATTAGTAGTCATTGGATAGAACGTCCTACAGTGACTTAGTTACGGTATATAGTATATATATATATATAAAACCACTTCCTTGAGTTCCAGTCGTCAGGTGTTAATTTGCAGTTGAGAAATGTATTGTATCCAAAATCTCTTTCATTTAACCACCGTGTCTCTCTGCTCCCCTGTTGATTTAAACAGAAAGCTAGTCAGATATAATGCTGTAAAGATAGTCCCTTGTCATTTTACATAATGTTCAGCAGTTTACATTGCATGCTTGTTAAAAGGTTAGGGTAGGATTGACTATGTATGCAATACAATGGAAAAACCTATGCATACATATCCCTTAGCATACTGTATTAAGGGTTAGTAGTATTTTATTAAAGTTAACAACATGCTGTGCCAACACTGGTTTCACATGAATGCTACACTAAACACCAAACAATGTTCATTTGATGCATTTATTATTATGATAATGATGTTATTTCGTTGGCCAGGCGTATCTACTGACATATCCGTTTTATTAATATGGTATGGATAAGAAATGTGTGTTTAACAATGGGTAGCTAAGGTGAGCTCATAATACCATTGACAACTTTGCTACTGGACACTAATCCTGTGTGTGTGTCTGTCTGTCTGTATCTGTGTGTCATAACAGTTTAGTGAGTCATGTTAAGAGACTCTACTATAAAAACACAGACCGTATAGACAAACCTAATTAGCCTGACCTGTAATTCCTCAAACGCCCCCCTTAAACAGCAGCACTTTAGGCATTACAAATTGTGATTTGACCACTTTGAGCATGACTGTAAGCAAATGCTTTGAGCATGCAGTTCACAGAAGCAAACCCGCTTTGAATGAATGTTTATGTTGAAGTCATTTAATGTGTATGCTGGTTCAGCAGAAGATAATCAGCGTTGTACACGTATAAGATACCTGCACGTTGTGGTTTTGTCTACCTGTGGATTCGCTGAAGCTGTCCCGTTAGTAACCTGAGCTCCAGTGAGACAGTGTAGAGCAGATACTCAATACTCTTGAGAGGTACTGCAGGTATTGGTGCACCTCCTTCCCTTCATCCCTTATCCCCCCCCCCCCCATCTTCCCCCCTGAGTTCAAATGTCACCGATCCTTGTAGTCATCCATCCATCCAACCAATTGGGAAATCCGTCCATCCCATGGAATGTCTCCGTGTACCAATTTTGAAAAAAATGTCTTATCGGCCTGTTGTTTGTGTTGTAACTAAGGAGTTGTGCTGCTGAAACATGACACATTTTTTATTTATTCGGCTAAAGCCTGGAATTTGCTTAGCTAGACTGTCACTGTCCGGTAGTAACTGCTGTTACTTTCTGAAGGCATGGCTGGCCGAGAGTCCTGAGCGAACATACCGAACGTTTGCGAACATTCAAACAGTTTTCCGTTTATTTTAGTTTGCCGCGAACGTTTGCGAACACAAGCGAATCGTCAGAGAAGGTATTTCTCCTCGAACGCACATTGACGCCGGACGAAGGGCGACAGTTTAAATCGAACAATTTTGTAATGTTTAGACAAATGCCTTCACCACGCCTCTGAACGGAACTCTGCTGATGTGTCAGAAGACACGCCCACCCTATGACCCATTGACCTAGTTTCATCTCTTAGGTGTTTATCAGTGGTTTTAGGGGGAGGAGCATGCTACTGTACTGCACCTCCATCCCATTAACACCAAATACGTCCCACTTTACATAATCCACTAGGGCTGTCCCGAATACCATTTTACAGGTTCCGAATACTTAATGGTATTTCCGAACGAGTATTCAAATACTCTTTCTCAAAAACACAATTAAAAACACTATAGCATATACCTCCTGTATTAGCCAATAAGAGTGGGTGTTGAATGAATAGCCACGCTCTCTTCTTACAAACAGAGCCAATGGCAATCAATTGTGTTGATGACACAGTGTAGGGCAGGCAATTACATTTCAACATGTGGGTTTATATGGAGACAGTAGGGATTAATGGGAAAACATGCACGCATAATGTGAAAAAATGAATAGTCGAATCCCAATATTTAAATCGAATACATACACAACGAAGGAATACCAGAATAATCCAATATTTGGGGCCAGCTCTATAATCCACGCATGTGTCAGGTGGCTGCTGCTGATGCCAGGGTTGCCATGCGCACTGCCCACAGTCAAAAACAGCGGAGGGACAGTAAGCGATTGTGCGTGCCAGCGAACGCATCCAGAAGTCTTGGTGGTGCACACTTTGTTGTTTTAATCGTGACTATACCATTTGCTTCATGGAATGCTGGCTACTTTCATACCAATCATTTCTTGGTCTTTTCTCATTGGCAGGTTACTGTATACTACAGTGAGATGTGTGGGCTGCACATCGACTGTGGTGGAGATTTGATTTAAGTTCATAAATCCATTAGACTTATTAATTACACTAAGATGGAAAATGGACAGTTTACATTTAAGTGAACATTATCAGGCTAAAGCAGATAAACAGCGGCAAGATAATATTTTGCTTTTGAAAATGATGCCGGCATATACTCTAGTTTAATCTCCTTCTCCTGGTCATGGATGCAAAGCAGTTTGTAAAGCGATGTTGGGTAAAGAAGGCATTCTTCACCACAGTAATCAAATGGCCTTCTCTATACCATATTGTGTATTGCTGGCCCTATACATGTTGTCACACTAGAGAGTTTTGATGAAATGTGAAATTCAAATAGGTGAATGTGAAATGAAACATGCTGTTTGTGCACACAGAGCGGGCAGCTACATGGGGGCGCATGAGGAGATATGGCTGAATTTTTGACAAAAGGCGTATTAGATTACAATCACCGGACTAGACCTTTTTAATGCTCTCTTGCCACTACCGGTAGATATCTATTGCAATATGCTTATTGCCTAATTTCCTCGAAAACATCTCATCTGCTACTGTATGTTGGATTGCTGTTTTTGCTGAGCCACAGTAACGGATGGAATTATTTTATTATATAAAATGTAAGCATTTTCTATACATTTAGAACACATCATACTGTATCTATACTAGCCTAGCAGGCTAGTCTAGTAGGCCTATTTATAGTTTTAGATATTTGTGTTGTTGTTGTCTTCCTCTTTCTTCTTTTTCTGTATTTTACTGTTCCTGCTGTAGAAGTATTTTCTCCTTATCTAGCCAGAATTGAAGGAAACACAGTAAAACATTCAGCTCTTGTTAAATCAGTTCACTGGTAGTCTGAAATGTAGGAACTATATTTGCCCAAGGAGGGAAGTGTCTTGCGTGTTCTGTTCTGTTTCTCACTACACAGCACTGAAAAACAGTTTAATACAACCTGTTTTATAATACAGAGCTTTGCACTCCAATATGTTATCAACCTCTGTTATTTTAAAGTTTGTTGGATAGTGTCGATGTGTTGCCTGAACGATGAATATATGTGGCAGAACTGTGCTCTTTCATACATACACTAGTCAGCCTGACTGCTACAATGTCCTTAAGTACCATGCCTCAATACCCACAACATATTGGCAAATACGGCAACACTTGCATGTTTTCCCAGCTGACCCCAGTCGGCTCTGTTATGTCAATAAAGGCGGTGTTTTTCCTGTGTGTTAGCACACAGTTCTAGCACACTTTTCTACACATTCTATTGTCAGGTAGCCTTATCTCTCAAACAGAACAACAATAAACAAATGGATGTGAGCTATTGGAGAAAGGTGCCATTGTTTGATTCCTGGTGCAGGTTTCACAAGCGTCTGTTTTATTAACAGGAATGTGTTTTACAGAATGACATTTGCATTGATTTCAATATCATAAAGCAATACTGTACATACTGTACTGCCCTACCCGTTGAACCATACTGTCATGATAAAATAAATAGTTGCTTTCATTTTTAGACTAAGGGTACTTTTCTTATTGTCCTAGTGTGCTGGTGTTGCTCGTGGTTGTTGTGTACACACCTTTATACTTTTTATTTTTATTTTCTTTTACTCATCTTTTAGTTATACCTTGGTCTTTATCCACCCAACTGCGTAAGAACACACCCTGTCTCTCCTTTCAATATGTCCACTTAATATCCACCTCTGTCCTCTCTGCGCTGTGGCTGCCCCCTCCCTCTCCCCCTGACGTGCCCTGCCCGGCCCGGCCGCCTTGTCCTGACAAAGGGCACATTTAGCACCAGGCTGTTCTGGTGGCCTTTATACCACTGCTGCTGCTGCCGCTTGTTTGAACTGTGATGAGTGAGACGGCCGGTCTGGCCAGAGGAGTGAAGCGGGGAGGGTGAGGGTGAGGGGAGAGATGTAATGTTTACATGCTGACTTCACACCGGCTCATACATGAGGTTGTATTGCGTGCTAGATGTGTGACGCTTTAAATGGTCTAAGAGAGAATATTGACAGACATTGATGACGTTGATTATTTACCAAACGACTCTTAGTTATTATTTTTGGAAATTCTGGTGGTAATGTATTGTGTAACTGCTGATGCATGGATGTGCTGTTTGCAAATGCTATCTAGCTCTAGTCCCTGAAAGCCAAATGCAATAAATAATGTCCGTTTCAGATACTACCGACAACTGTATTGTAAATCACTTTGCACGTGTCAAACACTTCATATGTATCAGGAACGAATTGCTGACAACTATTCATTATCTTTCACATTTATTTTCTGTCTTTTGTGAGGCGCCCTATCCCATTTGTTGTGTCTTTTTATCCTTGACAAATGACAGTATGTGTACTGGGTTACTCTGTTAAATTATCAGGAAAACAAATGTTTCTTAAATGTTGAGCCACTTTCAGTGAGATACTACATTCATACTAGCTGCATTTAACATAGAAGTTGGTAAAAGGAAAAAAAAAGTTTCTCATTTATCACTCTAATATTAATTTACTCTGTAAGGCCAAGATATCAAGAATGGCAGTCTGTCTCTCTCTCTCTCTCTCTCTCTCTGTCTCTCACTCTCTCTCGCTCTCTCTCTCTATCTCTCTCGCTCTCTCTCTGTCTCTCACTCTCTCTCTCTCACACTCACACACACTTGTGCAAACATGCATAGTTTCTCCAAAGTCTATCAGTCATCTGGCGGGTGTTATGATTGTGCATGTCAAGGCAACACGCTAGTCAAACACACATAGCAGCCATTTCAACTTGTGAACAGCAACTTCCAGGCCACACAGTAGTATAAATATATCACAAACAAATATGTTAAAAACAGTCTAATAATCATGTGAAGGCCATCTGGACTGCATAGAGCTATAACCATAAAATCCTGTAACAAATTATCTTTAATGCATTGCTTAATGTATATTAATATGGGAATTTCCACTTATAGCTGTAAAATGTTAATCTTTATTAGTTTCACAGGTTGTGATAACTGGTGACAAACAGAAACCACCAGGAGGATTGCTTTTAGACAATTATATTATGATTTCTCCACTATGGAGGCATTATAATCTTCATTTTATTAGCTTTGTATGTACCATGCTGAGATGGAGGGCTATTATTCGGGGCTCCCTGCCATTTGAGCTCATCTTGATTAGGCCAGCGATAGGTGGTCTGTTTGTCTGGGAAAATACATCTAACGTTTCACAAAAGAATATGTCTGACTGTATTAAAGTTGTGCCAATTTGTGAATATGCTAATCCACTGCCATTTTGACATGATCTGTCTCATGTTTGATGATGTGGCTGTTTCAGATCTAATTGAATCTACAGAACAATTTAGTAAAATAGGATTATAATATATAACGACGCGAGGGCTGATATTCTTTTGTGTATAATAATTACTTGCAAAAGAAAAATGTGTTATTAGCCTACTTCTGACCCCGCGACCCGACTCCGGATAAGCGGATGACAATGGATGGATGGATGGATAGCCTACTTCTGGACTATTCTTCCTCTTTAAAACAATCTGTTCTCTCCTTCTACTCCACTTGAAGGTGTAGTGCTGATGGAAATCTCTGAAGTACACAGAAAGGTTCACCTTGAGCTAGAGGAAAATGTGAGTACTGAGTTTGTACACAAGTTACCTACTGTATTTTCTACTTCTCACCATTTTCTCGTACACATGTGGGAACATCCTGTTTAAAACGTGGCTTTAACAGAGCTGTGAAAATGGGTGGATGACTTGTTTATTGGTTGGTTTGGCCCTAGTGTATTCAACTTCCTTCAGTCTGAACTTTTTAAGTGGACCATGAAACTAGCAACCATATACAAGCAAAAACTATAGATGTATAACGTAAATACATTCTACTTGCTTAGTGCTGCAGCTTCAAATGGATATTTTAGAAAAAACGTTTGATTAATTTCTAATAGACGTGTTTGATGCCCAAAATTGATAAATTAAACCCTTGGCCATGGCGAAGATACAAAGTTAGCTTTTGTCAAAGTTGCTGGTGGGACTAACCCTATCACATCCACCCACACAAATCTAAATTGCGATAAGCTCTATGCATACAAGCATAATTTTTCCACAAGCAGTCATAGCAACTCTTTTCTAATGTTATTTCCCCTTACATTTAATTACGCATGGTGTCAACATGTCGTAAGTCTCTCTGTCACATGCCTCTCGTTGCCTCCCTCCATCATCTACATAAACCACCAGATACAGGCGTACAATCACGACAAACAACAGCATGCTGGAGGAATCAGTGCACCTGCTGGTCTGTTTCTTTCCTTTTTTCTTTTCTTGGGACAGGGACATGCCTCGACACGTCCTGGAAAAACACCTGCCAGAGTTGCTACATGGGATGTGCTCACAGAGCAATATGCTACTGTAGAGTGTGTGCTGACTGCTAGCATGGTAGCATCACTACCATGCTAGCAGTGATGATTAAGCTTAATGTTATTATGCAGTTTATTTCATCTTTGTAAAAGAAAGACGATTTAGGTTAAGCATAGTTAGGGATGTGTTTATGTCATATCGTAATTATATCCTTTTTTGGAAATCAATTAAGATAATTCAAGAACGGTATATAAAATAATGTGCTAATATTTATTTTTGCAAATAAATATTGTATACAGTACAGTGGCTCCGAACTTCCTCATTGGGAAGTTGCCCAGCAAATGGTCCTTGCCCTTGGATCAGTGTTTCACGGTATAGCAAAACATTTAACATTAGACAAGTCTGGAGGTTTCACCTATTCAATGAGTTATACTTTTGGACAATAGAGCGATAAGAATTTCTTTGAGTCAGTGTTGCTCACAGCTTTATAGGGTGGGTTGACTTGGAGCTGGACTCACCAGCCTCTGACTCATAACATTAATTAACCTGTGAAGAAGTCCGACATAATACGTTCTCTTGACTGCAGAAAGATGTGTGCGTGTCTGTTGTACTGTAGTCCCCTGCTGTACATGTGCACATATGCGTATGATTACTCATAGGGTAAGGTTGTCTAGTAATGAAACACATCAGAACAGATAAAGTAGCCCAACTATGTGAAGAGGAAAGTCAGACCTTTAATCACCTGTATGACTATAGTATCATATAGATTATGATAGATTAAAGATCATTTAAGAAATGTTATCTTTTGATAAGGCCCTGATGAAGGCCTACATGGCTGAAACGCGTAGGTGTGTTTTTATTGGTACAATGACTGTTTAGCCAAGTTATATGAAAGGCTATTTATCCTACAGTATAATCTATTGAGTGCCTCAGACTGTTTGTCACAAATATTTAAAGATCCCTGCACTGAAGAGCACCAGAGGTGCACTTTTCTGATACCCAAGCAGCACTCTACGCTCACTGTTTATTGTATTACATTTTGTCAGTATTGAATAACAATATCCAGTGCTTTGGAAGCATTTGTAAAGCACACTTATAAGAGTAGGGTGAGGAGGTCAATGGTCAATTCGAATGTTCTTGCATATGGTGTGTTTGTATACGTTTCTTGCGAGCAGGTTAGTCTATCTATCTAGGCTAGTATAAACCAGGCTGTACAAATACACGTGCTGTACACATACACATAGTTTTAATTCAGATGCATTATTTAGAACAAAAGAGAAAGCATTTTAGTATTTTTTATTTTCTCTTTTACCCAAATCCAAAGCATTCAAACCTAGGACAAGATGGAGTGGAGCTGTACAATAAGTGGGCTCCTGACCTAGGTGGGCGGTGCACCACACCAAGGCTGTGTTGATTTGAGCGCTCCCATGCCCTCACACATGTAAATAGATAGGAATAGAGAGAGAAACCGAGCAAAGTCCGTGGGCATCGCTCTGCCTCATTTGTGACTAATTCTCAAGCACAACCTTTAACTGTTAACCAGCTCTTCTTTGCTGATGCACGTGTGCCTTAGCTGACAGTACCCCCGCCCCCATCCCACAACACACATGCTTGTGCGCACACGCCAAGTAATTCCTCTCAATGTGTACCTCTGAGACCTGTTTTCACATCTTACACAGTAACACGCCAACACTCCACCATGTTCCATTGATAATCACCTGTCTTCTCGTCTCTCTCTCCCCTCTGCTGGCTTGAAGTTTAAGCGGTTCCACAGGGAGATAATCAACGAGCTAGAGAGAAAGACAGATATGGATGTCAAATATATGACAGTAAGTACTGTTTCCATCTGTGTGTGTGTGTGTGTGTGAGTCATTCCATGGTTATGCACTTAACCCCACAATATATCCTCGCTTGTCTTCCTCGCATATCCTTCTTGGTTGAGAACAGTTTTCTGTGACTTTGGGAGTATTGTGGAACAAGAGCATCTCAGACTTTAATAACCAATGCTGATTGACATGAGACTATTGTCCATACCTGAACATAGGAGTTGTAATTGTCTTCTGCCTACGCAGGGCTGTGCAGTAATTCACTACTATAATAACAGTTGGCCATTATGACTGTTGCCATGGCACTAAGTGTATAATTGGAAAGAATGACGATATATAGTTGAAATTACTGTTTTACATGAAATTGAGTGCCTAGAAGTTAGAATATACAACAATTTTCCTGTGGATGTATGTGAACTGTGTGTATTGAGTGGGTTGTCATTGAGTGGACAATGCTGTGTACACTGTAGCACTAAAGTAAACAATTAATGTGCCAATGTACCAATTAATTGTAATTAATGTTAATAAATGGAAGATAGAAATAATTGTGAACACAATAATACACACATAAAAAGTAACATACATACATTCTTAAAAATATGAAGATACATAATTACTAAACAGAACCAAGAAAGCCAAAGGTTCCGAGCTAAACTAAGGTGAGTGTGTGTGTGTGTGTTTCCACAGGCCACGTATAAGAGGTATCAGATGGAGCACAAGATGAAGCAGGACACTCTAGAGAAGTCCCAGGCTGACCTGAAGAAGCTCCGCAGGAAAAGCCAGGGCAAGAACGCCAACAAGTATGAAAGCAAGGAGTCAGAGGTACCCCTACATGGCACGCACGCACTCACACATACAGTACATGCATACATGCATACATGCATACATACATACATACATA
>JAODUH010019665.1:0-54658 GCA_027564835.1 Typhlichthys subterraneus | reverse complement strand
CCGATCATAATCTTATATGATCCTCTAGTGTGAGGGGTTTACAGACCGAATATTATCCTTGCCAACTGGCTCGGAGGGTTCCAGAATTCAAATAGAATCTACAGAAATCCTGTAGTGTGGGGAACAGCGATTGGAACCCCAGCATTATCTCGCAATAGCCGTGAGCTGACTGGGAGTCACAACAACGTCGCCATAGATGCTGGCAACCATGTAGATCGTGTAGCTTCAGTAGCTGTAGCCTACCTTCCAGATTGCACTGCAAAAATAAATAAATAAGCCATGGCTTTTTCATTTTCTCAGCCATGACTTGACTTCCTCCAGAGTTCTGTTGCTCTGTGCAAAATATGTAGCACACTCAAGTGCTACTATGGCAACGGCAATGTGTGTATTGACGGCATGATTGACAGCTCTCCTCCATGTTAATCTTTCTCACATTTGTTTCTGTCAAGATTCTGTGAGATCCCATGTCCCTGGAATGGTTTGGGATAAGCGGCAAGTGTGTGGT
Source organism: Typhlichthys subterraneus (assembly GCA_027564835.1). NCBI lineage: Eukaryota > Metazoa > Chordata > Actinopteri > Percopsiformes > Amblyopsidae > Typhlichthys > Typhlichthys subterraneus. The sequence continues at coordinate 54,153 of JAODUH010019665.1, read as the reverse complement.
CCTGCAACTTGACTGAATTGTCTAGTGTGTGCGGTTGTTTAGGATTCAAATATGAGCTTATGTTATGTGTGTGGAACATTTGATAATCCGCCATGTTAACTCCCTCCTTCCCCCCTCCCCCCTACCCCCTCCGCCAGACTACGGGGGCAGCGAGGAGAGCAGCCTGCCCAGATCCGTGTCCGTGTCCACGGGCCTCAACAACATCGTGAAGCGGCCCCGCGTGCGCACCATCTTCCCCCACACGGCCGACAACAGCACGCTGCTCAGCTTCGAGGAGGGCGACATCATCGCCCTGCTCATCCCTGACGAGAGAGACGGTTGGATGTACGGAGAGCTGGAGAAGAACGCAAAGTGAGTCTAGCCGTCGAGGTTAACGTCTGCCGTGTCCCTGGGAGCACGGCGTTCACGTACGCAAACACAGGCCGGGGTGAGCACACGGTCATTTGACTTTTATTGACGCTCGCTGCACGGAACTTTTCTCTGCCAGGCGTGGACATTTCCTTTCTCACGCATTCATACGTGCTATCCACTGAGTAGCACGGTGGCCCAGTGGATAGCACTGTGGCCTCACAGCAAGAAGGTAAGTGTGGAGTTTGCATGCTCTCCCCGTGTCTGCATGGGTTTCCTCCGGGTGCTCCGGTTTCCCCCTCTATCATAAAACATGTCAGGTTCACTCTCCAGGCAGTGTCATGTGACCAGTGACACTTGAGGGGCGGGTTAAATGCAGAGGATGAATTTCGCAACATGTATGTGTATGTGACAATAAATGCACCTTTGCCAACATACATATTCATCGAATTGTGGGGCAAGGAGGCAGGGGAATAAACCAAGCAAAGCATTTTCAATTATTTTTTATAGTGAGTTTCTGCTTCTTCAATGTAGGCTACTGTATTTGCATTGAGCACTCATTCAAGGAGAGCATATGATTTCAAACATTCCTTGGTTATATGTGGATTTCTGAGTAGGTCTGCCCAGAGAACTGACATAAAAGAGTTAGGGAGGTGTCAATCAAGTGAGGTGTGTCCACACCCACACAGTTCTGAAAAGAGCGTTAATGAGCTACATTATCTCAGAGCTCCTGTGTGGGTGTAGAGGGGCTTTAACACTATATACGTGGATGCTTTGACCCAAATACAGTATCTATGCCACATACAGTCCATACAGCACAGACAGGTTGGGACATAATGTATGCAAGCGCGCGCACGCACACACACACACGCACAGACGCGCACACAGACAGAGGCAATGCCATCAAAGTAAAGTATAGCCAGGGGGAGCAAACTAGGATAGGAGACTGCAGGGGAGACATGGATAGGTTCAGAATGCCACCTGCTGTCTCCATCAGACACGCCAATTCCCCAACTCCCCAGCTCTCATGTCAGATTTTATAAACAAGAATTTGATCCAAGGCACTGGAAAGTGGACTATTTTTTTTCTTTCCTTTTCTTCATTTTAATCCTCATCTGGGCTCCGGTCTCTTATCGCTATCAGGGGAAATACCCAGTAGAAATATGCGTGTTGGGGTGGGAGATGATGGAACATGAAAGGTGAACTATTCCTCATGTGGTGGTGGCAGGAGGAGCAGATCATGTTAAATATGGAACAAAATCAGCTGTGGGGAGGCTGATCTTAACTACATGAAAGCTCAGTAAGACTGACATCTTGTTCATTAGAACCCCCCTTCCCACCAACCACCACAACCATCAGAGACTTTCAGAAAGGAAGATGCATACATACACCCGGGTGTCCTGCAGTGATACATGGGGAACTCTCCCTGTTTCTGCCTGCTGTGGCAGTTTATCCTAGCAACTCATCTAGCATCTGAAATTAATAGAAATATAAGATTACACATATAATGTAGAAGAAAACACTATTGACCCCTGAGGGAAAATTGTCACAACAGCATATATATTGTATTGGTGCACACAGACACACACTTATACCTACCATACAGATCTACAATTTCCAAATGTATAAACAGATAAACCAGGCTGACTACTACAATAGCCCTACTTTACCTTAACTGTACAGTATATAGATTTTTTTTGGCACACTTATACAACATACACAATAAACCTGTCTGTTGGATTGAGTTCATAGAAAAGCTATGGTCAGGATTAAACAAATATTAACATTTACCCAGAATCTCTGCAGTTGGAATAGCAGCTGACTGAACATTTATGTACAGTTATATACACATACAATTCAATATAAATGAAAAACTGAAACTCTAGGCATAATCTTCTAAAGCTGTAAATCCTAATACAATTTTAAGGGGATATTACGCTTGTTTTCTACATGTTGATACAGTTCCTTGAGGTCTTAATGTAATATCTGTGACATGGTTAAAAGCAAATACCACATACTCTAGATTATTTATAAGAGCTTTCCACAGTCCATTTATACAGGCTTCTCAAACATGCTTAGTTTCAGTGACTTTTGCTTTAATGCAAATGAGCCACTTCTCACTAGGCTACAGCTTTGCTCCACCATGGCTTGGCAACTGTAGAACTGGTAGACTACACAACAGACGCCCTTTTTACACTGCATTTTCATGGTGTAATACCACAGTATTATATAAGAAGACATGCTTTTTAGACCTTATTTTGGGGCATAGTCACTAAACGGGAGGCGGAATGGGGCTGGGGTTATTGTTTGCCCCAACGACATCGGGGCTGTGGCCAGTTAAATGGCATAGAACCCGGGGGGCTGGGTGGGACATGTCCCCCCCCCCCAATATTGGAAACAGTTGGATTTGTCCCACCAAAATGTATCCCGCAAGGGAGAAATAAATGTAAAAATATGAAACCTTTATTTTGAAAGTGAATGATTTACTGGTAAAATGTGCCAGTCGCGCTTTAAAAGACACAGGCTATTTTTGTCTCTCATCTTAATGTCTGATTGGTAGAACAATGTAAGTTTTCACCAAACTGTCAGTAACGTGACCACCCACCTTTGGATAAGGTGCCTATGTAGCCTAATAGTTTAATGTAAAAGGCTTGTGTGATGTCTTCTTCTATTATGCCAGCCTGCATGGGTTGGCTTGAGCCGCTCTTGCCCTGATGCTATATCGTAGGCTATTTAGGCAATATTCACATAATGCGCTGATCATTTTTTGTTATGAAATATTTTAAACTCATCAGAGATTTGTCTGGCTGTGTGACTTTCACGTTCTTCTGCAGACCCAGTTCATTTAAGCGTATCAGAAACTGTTTTTGTGATTGTAGGCTATGACCTATATTGTCTTGGTCCCTTGGGCCAGTCACAAACAGCGCTGGGCTGGTGAGATAAACAACAATGTTGCATGGTTGAAAAAAAATAAAAAAGCAGTGGGTGGAGATAAGAAGATGGCAGGGGCGGTATTAATGTAATAAAGGGCTTTCTACGTCACAGTGCCAGCTAAATCAAAATGAAAACACATGCTTTATTAGCAAAGGTAACCCAAAATAAACTGGCTGAATTGTCTTTTTTCAACTTTTGAGAGTTGGTAGGAACTCCTGATATCAAAATGTAGCACTGAAATTCTTCTTTTTTTTTCATAATTTGTCCCTTTTAATATCAGGAATAGTTTTAACAGGAGGACCATTTTCCTTGATAAAAAAGGGTATCTTAAAATATTTTGGCGAAATCTCAATTGAAATAACTTCCACAAAACACTATGATGAGACAGTGCAGCACCTAATCATTCTTATAATTTAATTTCTCTTTCATGTGAAAAGCTCTTTGCTTTCATACTCGCACGTGGAGGAACATCATTAACTTATACCCTAGAGGAGAACATGTGGCAGTTTTAAAAATGACTTAAGGCAAAGCTCATTTGAAACCGCAAAGTCAGAACGGAAGTTGTCTGATCGGTGTTCCGTGCCAATGCATTTCTTGCAGATAAGCTTTGATTGTCTCAGCTTCCAATTTTGTGGATCTGCATTTACACGCCTTTTCTACCAGCTGCATATTTTGTATTAATCCATTCCAAAAGGCTTACATCATATACAGTTCTGTACCTCCCTGTTGTGGATTCCAGACATAGCAGTTTATTTCTGTCTATAAACATATTTATCTTTGTGTGTGTTCACTTTTTATTTCTTCTTTCAAGTTCTTAATGTATCAGGAATGGGATTGTGGGCAATGCAGAGTCTTGCACAGTAGGACTTCAAGCAATCTGAAAGGCTTTCATATGGGCATGAGTAATGGCTGGAAGTTAGAAAGTAATGGGATGCATACAGATAATCATCTCTCTCTCTCTCTTCCCTACTTTCTGTCTGCCTGTTTTTCAGGAGGGGCTGGTTCCCATCATCTTATTGCCGTGCATATTCTGAGCCACTTAACAGGTAAGAAGACTCCACATTTTGGCTCGCTCACCAACACACGCGCACATACACACACACAGTTGGGGTGTCATGTTCCACGTGGCTGTATTGTTGGCAGTGTCTCCTCTGGTTGCCCCCGTTAGCCTGATATCCTTTCTAATCCTATTGGAGGAGTCTCCCCGCCTTTGACCTTTGGTTCCTATTGTGTTTAAGTCACATTCTGCCTTCAGTCATCTTGACAAGATCACTTACTGTACCCTATTTAGCCACTTTTATTTTGCTTTCTTTTTATAGACACATTTCTCATATGCAATGCAAACACGTTTTTTCTCCATTTGATTTTAGTTTACAGGACCCTTTGAGACATTTGTCATGTACTGTAATGCACGTTAACTTAATAGTACCGTAATTTCCCGGCTCTTAACCGTTAATACGTTGATTTTTCAAACTGTCAGCAGCTCTGCGGCTAAAACTCGGGTGCGGTCTATACACGGGGTTACATTTTTATTCTCTCATTGGGCTATTTTTATTATTATTTTTAAGGTAATCCGGGGATATTAATTATACATCCAAAACTATAATATTTTGCTATGGTAGTGGGATGGTAGCTCTCCGTCCTGCCCGCCTCTCATGTGAAAGGTAAATCTACTGCAGAGTCACGGAAGCGACATGTCAGGTTTTGAGGTAACCACGAGAACAGAACAGTAAACCAATGTAGATGAACCAAAATATAGATTTATTAACCGTTTCTAAATAAACCTAACCTACTTTATTTATGAATTAGGACAACATTTGGTGAATATGATATGCATGTAATTTGTATATTTTCTTACATCGTTTTAAAAATATTGCCAACTTCAGGCTATGTCCATTAAACATGTCAGCCTATTTTGCACATTCTCTGTCTGGTATGGTCTGGTGTAAGCTACGGTAAAGGCTTGTGAAACGTCATTTACATATTTCTTTAATTTTAAGACAATCCTGTCAGTTGGTTCGGCTGTGCTGCTTGCTATCTTGCATGCCTACAAGCCAAGACGCATATAACTATAGCCAAGAAGGCAAATGTGACAAAAAACTATACATACTTATACATATAGAAAAAAGATGAGTACTTCTGATAATTCCAGGTATCCACACTTATGTCCAGCCATCTTGCCGGCTTTGGATCGGTGAGAGTATAGGCTACAGTCTGTGCGGTAACATGTACAACGTTAAATAAAATGCAATTAAAGCTGTCCACAACGTTATATTTTCTGTAGCGTGCTGCTGAGTCGTGACTGCGCAGTGCACGTTGAGCGCTGGCCCCCCAACGTGTTGCATGGTCCAGGCCCTCGCGGTCGAAGATTAGTCCACAACACGTCTTGTGCCCTCCCGGATCCACATACATTCGGGATCCGCGTTTCAAAGTCTGTATGAAACTACAAAGCAGGAATGAGGTTGTGTGTCGCTGGATCTGGAATATGCTTGTGATCTGATAATGCATGCAATTTTCCATATTGCCGGTGTCATGACAGAAAGTGATTGCCCGATAGAAAGTGCATAATGCCACAGCCCGGTCAATTTGAGAGACACACAGAGAAACGGATCAGAGAGAATATAACTTCTTTCTACACGCCAAATACATATTTAGCTTTAATCTTCATGGTGATCTGTTTTTTTTTGTATTACCTACTGACTAATGGATATGCCTACTGCCTAGCCACCACTAGCAACCGGAACTGAACTTGGAAATAAAGGAAGAACAGAAAAGGAAAACGATTTGCCATTTTTTTTTGTGAAATTCAGGTAAATCCCTCTGGCAGTACTATAGACGTTGAGTAAGAAGCTGCACAAAATACACATAACTTCAGCATGTTCACGTGTCTCCTGCAAGCACAGACCTATCATCTTTTACGCACAGACCTACCATATTTTACGTAGCCTAGCTAGCATTATATTGAAGTGGATAGTGTCAGACCTTTTTTTCTTTTCCTTTTTTTTTTTTTTTACATAAAAATGTCTCCAGCCCGATGACGTAACATTTCGTAAACTGTGGTTAATCCACGGGTGCAGTTAATAGACAAGTTTATTTATAAAAAAATGTAATTGGTTATTAGTCGGGAAATTACGTTACCAGCATGTTAAGCATTCCGTAGTCTCGCAAAGCCCGCCTTTACATACGTAAAGCCTGGTACAGCGCTGGATCACTGCATCAGGACTTGACAGGAGAGGTATTTTGACTGACATGCAGGACACCCAACTATAACTCCATGACCACGCCGGACATTAAACTAATTAGGAAGGACTCTGGCTGTTTACAGGTTTTGTAAATCTCTGAATTCAAATAAATAAAGCAGTGCGCTAGCATTGCACCGGAATTTACGGGTTCACTCATACTGTCATACTCAAATTGACAGTATTACTTCCCGAAAGTTCGAGAGTCCTATGTCAAACTTAATAGGGGTATATGTATCAGAGGTTCAGCACAGAGTTGTTTATATGTTTATTATTTGTAGTGTTAATGGACGGAAGAGGCTGAGAATAAGCATTTTGACACTAGCTGAGCTGTGCTAGCCTATCACAATCTACTTTTCAAGAATTCTTTGTTTTCTTCCTGGGACTCTATGATGAAATCATACAGGTCACATGAAATTGACCAAATATTTGAGTTTCTGAACAGACAGGTACCAACCCAGGGCATATGTTTCATGTATTAGCTGATTCATGTACAGTATAACCTAAATACAAGTCAAATTGGTTTCAGAAGCTTTTCATGCCAGCATAGCAACACACCCTGAAATGGATGCTGCTGTGCTTTACTGCTGCCGTGGTGAATATGTGGATAATGAGAGATTTCTGAGAGTTCTCTAGGCTTCTTCTCAGAGACTACAATAATCCCTACTGGATTGGTTCATTAGCCTCTAATATGCGCTGCCTCTAGCTGAGAGGCTGCCAGCAGTCATTCAGGCAGGAAGCTTATACACTTCTGGCACACACACACACACAAAATCTGATTTCCACTCATAATTTAACTTTATTACTCTCCTGAGGGGTGGGGTTAGTTTTTTTATATACCAACAACGCGTTGAGTTGCTGTGTGGTCCAGGTGCTTGTGGCGGACACACAATATACTAAAAAATTAATGGGATTTGTGTCACGTAATTAAATCTCTTAAAGGCGCATGGACGTTTTCTGGAATATTTTGCTGTCTATGTTCCTTACCCTGATATAAGACACCTTCACGAGCAGCATCCTTAATGCAGACATTTTCTGCCAATGTTGTCAGACATACAGTACATGTAACTAATATAGGAAGCAGTTTAAAACAAGTCCCTGCTCTTATTATTGTTAACGTTACAGTGCTCTATTTACATTATATTGTGATTGTTTCCTACCAGCGGATGAATACACTGGCTCGACCAGATCTACTTTGCATTCAGAAATTAATGTAATGTAAACAGAACCCTCTAATGTTCAAAAGAACATGACCACACACTTAATTTTCCTGTATTGTGTAATGTCCTGTTTCGCCTGCTTCATATAGTTAATTCTATGTTTTGGGTGAATAGGTGGTGTTTTCCTAATCAGCTTCATAAACAGTGGGGCAACATATGTTGTCTATTAAATAATTGTCAGTATATGGAGGCAAGGTAAAGCACCATGCACGATCGAAACAAAAACATCCATAGGACACTTCAAGTGACTAGCAGTGATGTAGCGATGAGAGATAATGCAACGTCAATGAGATTCAGTGACTTGAATCAACAAAATAACAGTTGGCAGGTACCGAGTTACACTAATCTGAGTTTCAGGATATCAATAACTGACAGACTGACTGAAACATTCCGGGGAAGAAATATACAAGAGGGAAACATCAACCGAAGCCTGGAATGTCAAACAAACCATTTGAACTACATAGCGATGGGCACCAATCAGATCGCTTGCAATGTGTCCGGGGCTTAAGCGAGCCCACAATTTTCTTCTTCTTCTGCCCTCTCACAGTATCTAATTGTAGTAGTTTTCTTCTTCTTCTGCCCTCTCACAGTATCTTCTCTAGTAGTATCTCTCTTCTTCTGCCCTCTGACAAAGTCATTTTCTTCACCTCTGGTGCTCATGGCCCCACCTGTGCTGTTCTTCCCCCAGCGAGGCCAGTGTCTCAGCTTACCGCAGCAGGAGTGTGGTCAACCTGCACCACCAGGACACTGAGACAGACGAGGCCACCATGGTGCTGCCGGCAGCAGACTACGCCGGTGGCAGCAACGCAGGGAGGCGTGCCACCAGTACTTTCCACAACCCTGCCCCCAAACTCCCCGTCGCCATCCCAACCACCGCCAACAGCCACCAGCAGGTGTCGCCCAGCCCGTCCGCAGCCTCTTCGCTGTCCTCCGAACACGGCTCGGTCAGTGTGGGATCAGTGTTGCATCTGATTGGTTCAATCTGATGTTCTCTTTAAAACAGTTTTGCTTATTCATGCTCTGTTTTAAGGCAACTTTAAGTTTAATTTATTTTTGTTATTGAATCTGCTCCACGTGACGACCACAAACAACCATCATGGTTTATTCTAGAACAGTTCAAGAAAGCAAACGTTTTTACTATGTTTGTTATCCCTGTCAGGTTATTAGTTCTTAATTAAACCGACTTTGTAGGAACTTTCATTGCAATACTAGTGAGTGGAAATGGAGACCATGACATTTAGCATGCGTCATTTAAAGTTTAAGTGAAGCATGCTAAAAGTCAAGGTCTCCATTTTGCAAATTTTGCGTTTTAAAATGTAATTTGGATGTGTGGGACCTTATTCCACTCCCTGTCCTAGCTATATCTCCAGCACACTGTGTTGTAACGGTAGTATGCTTATGTCTGCGGTCTGAGATAAACTTCTAATGACGAGCCGGACCGTGTTCTGAGGAAACCCATGCATTATTTTCCCCAGTGTGGGTTAGTGTGTCCACTGCAACCCAACATCCTTGTCTTGGGAGAGCCAACAACAGCATCTGTCAACAAATCGTGATTTTATTAAATATTAATTGACCTACATCAGTCTATGTTGACTGAAAAGGAAAAATGGTTTGCCATTATTATTATTATTATTATTATTATTATTATTCATGACTCACTACGCCTTTTGCATACAATGCAAAGCCGGCAGCCAAAGTTGTGGCTTTAAAGCTTCCCTATTCTGGCCTAATGGAAATCAGCTGTGCCCTAACAGCCCCCTGGTCACGCAGACTCTCATGCACACTGGCAAGTCTTTCTCTGCTCTCCTACAGTAGGTTCCCCGGTGACACATGTAGCATGCTATGGTCCATAGGATGCTACATGCTAATGAAAAGCAAGCGCATGCAATGCATACATTGTTTTAAACACTCCTCCTAGCGTGTGTCCATTGGCGGGTGCAGACGGTCAGTGCCAGTGGTTTGTGACGTTTGACTGTTGGAGGATTAATGGACAAAGAGTGAAAGGGGATCCCTGCTGCCTTGTGTTTATCTGCCCTGTGACATTCATTATTTACTTCCTCCTCCTGGTGTGTGTGTGTGTGCGCGCGTGCGTGAGCTGTATGCGTGCGTGTGAGGTGTGTGTGTGAGATGTGTGTGTCCGTGTTTGAGATGCGTGTGTGTGAGATGTGCGACCGATCACTGGACATCTGGGGCTGTGTTGTCGGTCCACCCTGCCCTGTCTCACCCAGAATATATCTCTGTCTGTCTGTCTGTCTGTCTGTCCACCTCCTTTTGCTTTCATTGTGTACAAGTTAATCCTCCATTTTGCTGTGCTCCACTTCCATTCATGAACACACATGCACGCACTTGTGTGGGGAGGGGTAGGGAAAGTCTGACTAGTGTGTGTGTGTGTGTGTGTGTGTGTGTGTGTGTGTGTGTGGCGGAAGCACGCGGGAGGGAGGGGTGGTGCTTTCTGCTTTCTGCATTCTGGCGATGTTTACAGTTTTAGGAATGTGATGGGGTTTCATGTCTCCGTGGTGTACGTTATGAATAAGCATGACTGAGTGTGTGTGTGTGTGTGTGTACCTGCCAGGGTGTGTACACCTCCAGGGGTCACCTGGACCATCGTCTGGGCCGGTGAGTCAGCTGCTGGCATTGCCTTGGTGATGGCACGACAATGGCAGCTCTCTCCCTCTGTGGAGCTGTCCTCATTGTTTAAGTGGGAGAATCACAGTTTCTCCTATAATAGCTGTTTGTGTGGATATCAGCTGGACAGTTTAACATTGATATTGTGATACAGTATCACTATTGTTGTTTCTTTACACTAATGTGATGAAACAGGGCTGTGGCCATATAATGATGGCTCTAAGTATTAAGTAACTTGATATATTATGCTTGTTCCACATATGGGTGACTATTGAAATGTTTAATGTTTCCATAGTAGCCTTTGGTCAAACACACATATATGTTTAGTCAATAATCATCCCTCTCTTGCATGGTTGAATATGGAGATTGACAGATTAGCATTTATCTACATAGATTATGAGGAGAGATGGTGGCTTTTGATAGATAAAGACAAATACCAGACAAATAAACAAAAGGGAAAAATGCTCCCTCGCAGGTTTGGTGTTTTGTGCTTAGGAGAGGATTGAGTGAGAAGAGTAAAGAGAGAGGGAGAGAGAGATGAACCAGAATGATAGGCGAGGCAGACAAAGAACATGCTTGTTATCATTTAGGTAGTGATAAGGAACTCTTGACAGAGAGAGACAGCTGTGTGTTAGCATTGGTATATTAACCTTAGGTTAACATTATCACACCAATAGAACGAACATGGGCAGTATGTCCAACATGGCCAACCTGGGCGTGCCATTTGGAGATTATGTTTGGTGTGAAGAGAGAGGATAGAAGTCATATTCATGGAAATTATGTTATAGAATGCTGACATCTAGTGGAGATGTGTGGTACTGCATTATTTATAAGTAAAGGTTTGTTGACTGTAGATCAGATCTTCTCATCAAAAGTGTATGTGTATGGTATGTTATTCTGACATAAATCCGTCAGTTCAGACCATGCCTAGCATATTACCTGTGAGTCTTAGAGAGGAAGTAAAAATGATTTATTGTTTAAATTTTGTAACTTTTTCTAGTCGGTACTCTGTAGCTTGTCTTTGGAATGCAGATATCATTAACATACCTCCGGTATGTGTATTGTGTGTGTTCATTCCTGCTCCACATAGAATGATGACATTCACTCTGGTGATAGACAAGCCTTTCCAGCAGGTTCAGATTCCACAGCATCTCGTGACATGTCACTACACACAGACTTTCCCACACTCTTCCTCTCGTCTGTCCATCCAGTTGCCTGGGCCTCCATGGCAATTTTACGCTATACAGACGCTTTATTAATGGAGAAAACCTCCAAACTGTCCAAATCAACAGTTGGAAATTTGACTATTTGACCGCTGTGGTTATTTTTTGATTTTTTGTTTTCTCTTCACCATAGGTAACCCAATCCAACGGGACCGCCAGGCCTCCGCCTCCTTTCCTCATGTAAGTCACATGATAAGGCGCACGAAACACCTGCCTTGTTTGTCACACACACACACTCTCTCACCTGTTGCTTCTCTTTGTTCCCAGGGGAGGGAACCCGTTCGCTACAGTCAGGCTACGTCCCACAGTCACTAACGACCGCTCTGCGCCGGCCATATGATGGCTAGCCCCGCCCCACCACCCATTCCCCACGTCTCTGTGCCCAGGGCATGCAGCTCTTCTCTGGCCTGAGTGCCCGGGCTCGCCCAGGCTAACCACGGCGGCCATCCTCGATCCAGCTGACGTCTGCCATTTTAACCCCCGTCCGTTAAGAGATATTACTAGTTTTATTTATGGAAAAGATGATCCTATATTAAAGGCATATATTTTTTTTTACATCTACTTTTTTTTTTCTTTTTCTGTGTGGCAGTGACTTTTAAACAACCATCTTCTTAACCTGGACAGGATTTAAAAACCAAGTCTGCACAAATATTTCAATACATTTATGCCCTTGTTGCCGCTTGCTTGATGGAAAGAACTGTTGAATGATTGATTTCTGTTGCCATAGGACAGTAGAAGAATGTAATGTATGGGACCTCTGCATTTCCCTTCTACATACTCATTTTATTACCATTTTACTCAGACGATAAGAGGTAGATATGATTGTGTTGCTTCAATTGTAGAGGAAATGCCTCTTTTGCAGGCCTGGTATACAGACAAACTATTAGATTTATGCTTATGTCGTTATTGTGTATACATTTCTTCAACTAGTCATTACTGTTATTTGTCAGATAATGAGACCTAAAGTAGCAATGACACAGGCTATTTGTCTCAACATAAATAATGTACAATTATTGAAATAATTATTTATGTTGCATTGTTCAGATTACAGTAAACGATTAAAATTATGGACACAATTTGTTAATCTTCAGAAAATATATGTAACAGTCAAGTATTTTTTGCTTTAAATCATTATGAATGGCATTTAAGTGTGTGTATGTGATTCTTTGGTTTCTTAAACTGCCCAAGATTGTGCCGTTAGAAATTTTTAAAAATTAAAAATAAAGGTTTATTTCTTCAAATGTCAGTTTTTACTCTGTTATACAATATACATATTTAACTGTATATAGATTAGATACATTAGGCAAAATGCTTTAAGTAGAACTAATTTATTTACAATTTTCTTGTATAAAAAGTAAGAATGTCAATCATAACAGCATGCGTGTTTATATCTTATAGCATACAACCCACTCCTAGATATGTTTTTCCATTATTCTGCCACGGACGGAAAGCAAACCCATACTGCTCTGAAGCAAGCCAGACACATGAAGATATATGGACATAGACGCCTTGATTGTCTGTGGCTGAGAGAAAGGGTAGGCTGGGTATTATGATGCACATCATTTGCAGGCTTTGTTCTTCTTTCCCTCCCCGCTTCTGCATGCTTCCTTTTGTAGTACGACTATGCACCTGAAGAGTCCTTTACAGTAGGATTCTCAAGTCAGAGTGACTCGAGTCTGTTCTGGTCGAGGGCGTTTTATACCTGAGGTCTGTTGTGGCCCTACAGAAATGCAACCTAACAGAATTATACCAATTAGACAAATTGTCAGTGCAAATATGGCCCCACCCATGCAAAAAATATAGAAAATCAACCCAAAGCAAACAAAATTATGCAAAGACCACATGTTTGACGCATATCCTCAATGTTAGCCAATACACTGTCACAGGGTTCTTCCACAAGTCTCAACAGAGCAGTCATGAAGGCAATTCCACATACTGAGCAAAGACAGTTAAAGAACATACGATTTAAAACCAAGGCTTGAATTAAATGGTGTTCACCTGACATTAGTGACTTAATGGAAGTTATGAGTTCAATGTCACCAAGCACAAACAGAAACAATGGATTTTATGTGAAACATAAAAACAAATGCAGTAGCAACTATGGAGCTATACATTCATGAAAAAAAGAGTAAGTCATGCCACAAATGTTCAGAGCCACAATTACCTATTAACAAAAAACTGATTGATAGTCTATTTATTCACTAGGGAAGGCACCTAAAATAGCTGGACAGTCACTCAGCCATCTTTATCTGGCATATGAAAATATACAAATGCTTTCCCACGTGTCACTTCTGAGATAAGATATTTGGCTGGCTATAGAGCATGAAATAACATGTATGGTACATAGCATAATATTAAAATAACTGCAATAATTCTGGAAAAAAAGAAAAAGATTCTCAAATAAATGGCAAATATATGTTTTGATTGCGAATCTGAGCGTGCACATCTATTTGTGTGTGTATGTATATGTGCGTGTGTATGTATGTGTGAGTGTGAGAGAGAATGTGCAAGTGCTTGTGCATTAGTCAGCTGCAGTTTGGTCCCCTAACCAAAGGTGGCGCCACAGTTGGGACACCTTCTCTGGCGCAGTGCAAAACAGAAGAGTATGCCCAATGGGAAGAAGAAAATGGCACACATGATTCCCAGGCAGGTGAAATCATCCTCAAGGACACCCACTCTGTAACACAAACACACAAGAACTGAGCACATGGTAATAACTAATAGAAATACATGTGCAATGCTGACACAGTAAACAAACAGTAGCCTAACACAAATGTACAACAAAGATTTAAATAGCCATGCAATAACTTGTTACTGTCAAATGAAAGAGAACAGGCATCTCCGATCACTGCTCACTTCCATGCCTACCGGGCATGTGGTGGGGGTCTTTACTTATGCTATTTTTAAAATTATTTACATTAAAAAAATTAAATGTAAATACTGCAATATAGTTTTACCTGGTCAGACCAGATATGTTTGAAACTAGATTGTTCAAAAGTTTCATATTTTAAGAAAAAATAACATTTATTTATATATATGCCCATGTTAAAATAAAATGTCCGGAATTACTGTAAAAACACACACATACAGGACAAACAATATTGTAAATGTACTCATGAGTGGGAGAAGAACATTTTGCCTGATTTCTGGTGTGCTAGTGATCTTTGACCCTGTACAGCCTAACCAACCCAGTCACATGTCTGAGAGTGAGATCATCTGACTGCCTGATAACAGGATGTTGACTCAGGCTGTGGAACAATGTAAAACCTCAAGCTGAAAACATTGGTTTAACAAGAGGATTTAGCATTAATAGGACTGATGTTTTCCAGTGATTACAGAAGGGCAAACATTCTTCCTATTGAAGCCCTTGAACCTTTATGTTTGTGTTGAATTTGATTGGTTCATTGAGAAGCTTTAATCTTCTCGATTGGATGAAGAGACTATTAATGGAATGTGTGTGAACTGAACATCCAGACCTGAGAAAAAGTCTATTTAGCCACATTAACTGTAACCACCTGTGAAGACCCTTTATAGGTCACCAATAGCAACTATTAGAGTTATTTTACAGCTGTGTGGTCAGACTCAAAAAGGTTTGAAGTAAGTCTAAGCCAAAGTCATTGTGTACACAAATCTCTGACATTTCCTCATTTCTAAAATGGTCCATTTAAAAAATAAATGTGAATGTTCAGCTAGAAAAGGGAGAAAGTCTTTCTAAAATGATATGCAGTTCAGAATGATGTAAAAACAGATTATCTGATGTGCACTATTATGATAATATACTCTCAGACATCTTTTTAAGTCTAAAACTAATAAAGTTTGACTATATTACATTTTATTGTAGTCTTATGTGTTACTATAAAATTAAAAGAAAATAATGATGGCAAAACAACTATAAAATATCCTCTAAAAGTACCACAGAGTAAACACGGAACACAGTGGCAATTATTTTGATAGCATGTCTTAAAACTATTATTCACACTGTCTTGGTCTCCCCTTGTGAATGTATACAGCCTTAAATTAGCCTAGTTTTGGCAGATTTGATCTTTTTATCTGTCAAATAGTCTAGTGTAAACTTCCTAATTTTAACATGAGCACATGATTAAACCATTTTCTGTGCGACATACTGTAATATATATTACATACAGTACTTGTCTAACACCTGGGCATCTTGACCTGTGTTGGTGTTGTCCTGTCAGTCTCCATACCCTACCCACCTGCCATGGGCAACAGCATGCCACATAAAAGTGAAGTTACTATTGTCTTGTCCTGTGTGATTATGAGAATATTGGCTAGCAAAGCCTGGTTAAAATGTCATCGCTGGTCTGTTTTGTTGTTGCAGCCTTGAGCCAGCCACAACAGTAATGCATTCTATATATATGAGCGAGTCTATCCTTAATTTAGAGGTTATGTTCCAAAACCCACCATGCTCCCACTATATCCATTGTTGATAGATGAAACAGTGGTTGTGCATACAGTATGCATGCCTCACCTGCAAGCAGGACAGCCCCCCACCACCACTACAGAGGGCTGGATAATGGTGTAAGTCCCAGCATAAGGCTGCTGGGACACAGCTGGAGCCATCTGGGCTGAGGGAAACCCTGCATTAAATACACAATGCACATTACAGTATATATTATTAATACAATGCACGTGCTTGTTCAACTCTTTTTATGTCACAGAGAATGTGCTCCACACACAACATCTTAGCCTCAAGAGCAGTGTAAGCAGCTGACACACTCAAAACAAACTGATCTGACACTGTGATTTGTCATCTCAGGATTACCAATAGTAACCACCTGACTGTACTGAAACAGTGCATGTTGTCAGAATAGTCATTTTTACATTGTTTAGCACCACTCAAGTAACAATTAAGGAAACTGGGTGTTTAATAATCTAATTTCAAAGATATTTAAAACGTTAGTTGCTTTATTTGTTGGTTTCAGACTAGGGAGTATAATAGGTATACTGTAGGCCAACAGATTGATAATTACTAGTATGGTAACACATTCATGAAATACAAGGAAGAGACAATGGCTCTGCTGTGATGAATTTGTCAAAATCAACTTTTATGAGAGAGAAAAAAAAAATGTTTCAAATAAACAATTAAATAACAATAATAAGCCATTGTATGCAACATTACAGCTGCCAATAGCCTATCTAGTATCTCTGAATAATTTTATAGCATAGCATATCTTACATTTAAAGTAGGCTCCTAAATAAGCCACAGCTTTACCAATTCAAGTTTTAAGTGTGCATATATAAAACAGCAGCCATTTATTCTTGTTTTGTTTAAGTAGGCCTATAGGTCAAACCAAATTAGTAAAATAAAGACTGCATGATTAAACGGGCAGAAGCCTAATAATAAATTAAATAGTACTTATAAATAGCCTACGACTAGGAGCCAAACTCGATCACCATACAGCAGGCTATTTTAACTGTGAGCTCTGTCTAAGGCCATAACAATTACATAAGAAAGACTACCCAGCACCTGGACCAATAACACAGCCGCGTATAACGACGTCATAGCAAACTGAAGGGCGAGCTATGCGCCAATGGTTAGGTAATAGACCCATGACCACTACTTGCCTTGGCCGTCGGGGTACTGGTACGGCGGCGGAGTCTGCTGGAAGCCAGGGGCCGCCGCAACAGGCTGGGGAATCGCTCCATAGTTGTGCTGCTGCGCGCCGTACGCATACGTCCCTGGGACGGCGTTATAGGCGGGAGGTCTGTCTTGAAGTAGTGGTTTGTTGTCCACCATCTCCCCGACGTGTTTCGTCCGTAAGTTGGCTCTTTGCCTTTAACTTCGATATCAACCAGCAGCGAAGAAATATATTAACGGGCGATTTGGTTTGTGTTCTCCAAAGACAGTTGCGAGTTTTGATGGGAAGCAAGCGCAACAAAAAACAAAGAGACAGCACGGGAAAATGAAACTCTTTCTCTCTCCATGCGCCAACTTTGTCCCAGACAGCACACCCAAACACTCGCTAAAATGGACACTTTAGGAATGGTCATAAATTAGTGAAAAAGATTATAAAACTCCATTCTCCCCAGACATTTGGTCCTTTTTCATCAGGGATCCTTAGAAGTCCGTTGAAACTCTGTAAACGATTTCCCTTTTTCTGCCTGGATTGTCACAAGAGAAAAATCATGTGATGAGCTGTAACGCCTCTGCGCAGAGAAAGGGCTTCTTAAAGCGACAGACCATTTAAATTAAGACGAGAGCGCAGTGCAGAAACAAGAGTAGCTACATTAAGATACATTTCCTTAAATTGGCCTAGCTTCTCTTTGTGTGTTTATTTATTGCCGTTTCAGTGCAAATGGGAATGGTTTTTAAATAGACAAAAAATAAAACAGTTTCACTATCTAAGGCTAGACCTATCATAATTCCATTTTGAGTGGCCTTGCTTATCAGTGGACATGTGGGCTTTATGTGTCTTACAATCTTACAATGTTAAATTAATCAATATGTGCCAATGTGAGCACAGATGACAGATGACAGATGAGTTGCCATTGTGTGAAACACTATCAGATATGGCCAGTTGAGTCCTTTGTAGTCAACACGATTATAGCATACTGTAGGTAATGTGATAAAATGGGGCCTATAGCTACTAGGTCTACTATACTACTACTACTACTACTAATACTACTACGACCACTAGGTCTACAAATAAACTACTAGCAGAGATAGTCTATGCCAGGGGTCTGCAACCTTTACTATCAGAAGAACCATTTGATGTATGTCTTTTATATATATCTGTCTGGAGCCGCAGATAAATATTATACTAAGTTAGCCTATACACATTACTAGTACACCTAATGAGAGTTCATTCACGTTTTCCCGAGGAGTGATTTTGAACCTCGACATTGAACACCTAGATTAAGTGATATGTTTGTCAAAGTCACAGGGGGCCACTGTAGAGGGGCTCAGCAGGTTGCAGACCCTGGTCTATGCCAAAACGCCAAAGAAATGTAGCCTATGCTGCTGTGTGCTATATGTTGGTTGTGATATATTATTAGTGATGGCTATCAGTCAACATGGCCACATATATTTTAAACAGAAATAATCAGTTTAATTTATTGTTTTACAGTTCATCATGGATTGTGATGACGTGCATTATCCTTAATAGATAACAGCAACGGTATACTGTAGGCCTACCTGAATAATTAATCTGGAATAAATTATTAAAATATGCATGTCAAGGTTGTCGGAAAATGATTCAAGCCCATGCACTCTGCTCGACCAATCAGAAGGATTAGTTCTAGGACACCTGCCGAGTTTCGGCCAATCCAAGAAACAGTCTATGTATTTCCTGTTGTGGTTTCAGAGTTGTACCGTACAGCTCGGCTCACTGCTGCAGAATGTGAATTAAATACCGATGCACCGATGTTGATATGCGAGTTTGCTTACAGGCTAAACGCACAGAAGAGAGCCCAGTGCGTAAGTATTGGCGTTTAAATTTGCGCACTGTTAGCCTGTCAACGCGAAAGTATCAGATTGTAGCCGACATTGCAGTAGCCTACATTATTTAAAATAGGCTGCTCCACAACCAGTCTTGTATTAATGCTACAGTACTACACAGATGTGTTTGTCGTTTATTGACAGGCAGATTAGACCACTCCAAGCAGAGGTCTTGGAGATGTCACGTAATCGACGGCTGCACCTGATATCATGACGCGTCTGAAATTCCCCTGACAACCGAGGATCGGATACAGTGTTCAGGTTGCTACTTTATGTTTGTAGCATACAAGCCTTTCTAAAAAACATGTGTGCGACGCTGCGGCCCAAAAACTATAAACACAATGCTTTCTAAAATTGTCACGTTAAAACGGTCGTTTCAAAACTATTTCCTAGCTATATAACTATATAGCTCGGTTAGTGCGTGTTGCCCTACAGCCTACAGTATAAGCTTTCAGACTTCATCGAAGAACGTGCATGAAACGATGGTTTACTTCTACTCCAACGAAATACCAATAATACAATACATATATTTCTAGTGCTACAAGTCCGCTGTGCCAGTTTCAGAGACGTTAACTGATTGGAGTGTCCGAGTATTATGGCCATGATATAGCGGATTATCATAAGCATATGTCTGTCTGTCTGTCGTTCTGTCCAGGGCCCGCCATGCCTATCACGCTGCTATGGGCGGTGGATGTGTATGGCAGGGTGTACAGTCTGTCCACCGCCAGTGGGCGCTGGGAGCGCGCAGACGACAGACTACTGGAACTGAAGCGCGTCACCGCTGGGAAGGGTCGCAGCTGGGGCATCGGGTGTGACCACCACGTTTACCTAAATATTTTACCCAGCGAGACGCCCATCCGCTTCCGTGAGGAGACCTATGAAAACCAGGTAGTCATCCATTGTGTGTTTTTGTTTAAGAAAAAGTGAGTACAGTATTAGTTGGTTATTTAGCTCAAGAATGCTTTACAAGTAGACCAGGCTTGCAGTCGTCCACACCTACAACCGCCTATTCTCTTCCCCCATGTCTTGTAGAGGTGGAACCCAGTGGATGGCTTCACTGACGTACTGCTGCCCACTGACCGCTGGCCCTGGAGCGACGTGACTGGGATGAACGACCAGCCTCTTCACAGCTTCAAGCTGCCTTCCCTCAGCTGGGAGTGGGAAGGAGACTGGTATGTGGACCAGAACTGTGGTGGAGAGCCCAGTCAGACAGGGGTGAGAGAACCATTGCCTTCATATGTAAATGCACACGCCTTCATGATTTCATCATTTTGCCTAGTCAAACGCATTGTGTCACACTGTGATGGGTGAACTATTCTTTCTCTTATCCAGGGATGGGAGTATGCAGTTGACTTCCCAGCCAACTTCTCTCCAGACAAGAAGTGGAACTCGTGTGTCCGACGCCGGAGATGGATCCGTTACAGGAGATACACAGCACAAGGCTCATGGGCCAAGGTTAACACACTCTTCACTAATACGGCTTTACTAGGAATTTGTGTAAAGGCCCCATGTCGCTCCCATTTACATGCTCTCCATATTATTTTAGCTTGGCAACATCAAGGCTTTAATGTGATTATATTGTAAAGGCAAATCAAATGAGCTTGACTTAACAGTACATCTATCCATTGGATCTGTGGCCCTTCTAGATACCCGCTGACCCCAAGGGAGCCCCTCTGCCCTTATGTGACATCAGCTGTGGCGGATGGGAGATGAGTGACCAATCGGGCAGATACCCATATCTCTGGGCAGTGTCCCAGCAAGGACAGGTCAATGCACACTGGTTGATTCATTTTGGAGTATGGTGTCCATACCGCCATGTAGGGCTGGACGATTAACTGAAGAGTAATCGAAACGGAAATCGTTTATTTTTATTTTTATATTTAATCAAGTAAATAGGAGGACGCGTATTTTACAGATA
The DNA here is from genome assembly GCA_027564835.1 of Typhlichthys subterraneus. Classification (NCBI taxonomy): domain Eukaryota; kingdom Metazoa; phylum Chordata; class Actinopteri; order Percopsiformes; family Amblyopsidae; genus Typhlichthys; species Typhlichthys subterraneus. The sequence continues at coordinate 33,187 of JAODUH010019665.1, read as the reverse complement.
AGCCTGTTTGTAGGGACCCGGACATGGAACACTCATGACAATCCCAGGCACGTCAATAAACGTGCAGCATCTGCTGAGAAACACTGCTGTTATTACCATTAGTATGATATCAACCGCGACAGACGTAAACTGAAACTACGCTTCACGTCAATGGCTCGCAACACAGCAGCTCAGGTGGTGTCACATAAACATTTATCAGAGCAGACTCATAATGCGTGACAGACAACTTATTGAACGTATTATATAGCAAGGTGGGCTTTCTAACACCTACTGTTAATATATCTGCCCCTCGTAGGTATGTTACAGCTTTCCAGATAGTTTTAAGCAAATAGATAACTTTAGCGGCACCGCCTCCCTTCATGGTAACTTCTAAGCTAAAGCGATGTCAACTCTTTAAATGAGACATTCCTACGGAAATTAAATTTTGTCGAACAATTGATTCAAAAATATCACAGTAGACAAAAATGTCTACAATTAGTAGGTGGAGTAGAGTAAAGAAAACTCACCGATTCCAAATTCCTACATGAATTATTAACATAGGCTGCCTTCTAGTACTACAAGATAATACGTAAGTCAACTTTTGCTTGTCAATATTTAAGCTAATAACTATGACTCAGTGTATCTTTCATTATTTAATGTTTTAGCCCATTGCTAGCAGCACTTAAGTATCATGCTTTTACAAATACTACGTTTTTACAAAATCTGCAGTTAATACTACCACGTGTGTATTCCTTGTTTATAGTTCTATGGTGTATTCAGGTAACTCTGCCCCATCTAGTCGGCTAAATGGAAGCATCATGGAGCAGAACTCAAACAAAAGCAAAACAAAGGCAAAAAAAATTGTTCATTAATCGTAATCGAGGTACAATGTTCAATTAAACGCAATTTTTATTTTAGGTCAAATTGTTCAGCCCTATCGCCATGTATCATATTCTAATTAGCTGGGTTTACATGGATGCTTTTAAAAAATAATTTGTCATCCCGATTACAAATTTCAGGTTACCTGCGTACATGGAATGATATAAAACGATCTACTGTTCACATATGCTATATGTACAAGTATCCCGCTAGCAAAAAGGCTAAAACCAGCTGGCCTCTGTTGCAGGCACGTTGTGTCACAGAGGGATTACGACTCTGGGTGAAGTCACTGTAACCCCTGTTAACTAAATACGCATATCGTAATTGTTTTGTCCAGACATTGTAGCGTGGCTGTGTAGAATACGGTACCGCCTTGTCTCCAATCAAATTGGCCATTTACAAACCAACAGTAAACTAACGTTTTAAGACTTGGGGCAGGCACTGAACAACGCATAAAGGAAGTAAACAGGTTTAACCTTTGACTGTACATGGAAGAATTCTTCTTTCAAACAAGTTATGGAATGGTTACTACCCCTCTGCTCCCGACTGAAAATTCTATTGGGTTCGGCCTTTCTCTTCCGACTGAGATGTAAATATGGTGCATTTTCATTTGGTTTGGGATTTTAAACCGATTCCAATCAGAATATAAGGGTCCGTCCATGTCAATGCAGCTACAGAATATACACATGCACACTCACAATTCCACTATTATTTTGAACAATGTGAATATTTACATGTGCACACGTTTATTATTTCAGCTATTGCACTTAAACATGCACTCTATTACGGATCATTCATATTGTAAGGTTATCATGCAGCTTTATCTGTGTTGTTAGCTAATTAATAATAACTTTATATAGTTTTTTTTAATGTTTTTTTTTAACGGAATGAACTTTAATAAAACATGGAACACGTGAATTGTGACCTACCCTTGATTCTAAATATGCATATAGCATGCATATCAAATACCTAAAAAGGTAACCAGGAATTTTTCAAATATGGTGGGTGGGACAGGGGTTGCAATCTTGAATGGTTACATTTGTATTTATTTATTTTCTTGCCACCAGGGGGCATTATAAGTCAATGTCGTATACCAAGTCGGAGTTAAAGAGACAGCTTTAGCCTGTGGAATGCATCCAGGGTCCTTGAAACAGTTTGATTGTCAAGAATGTGATGGCATGCTATTCTCTATGCAGCTCATAAATCCTTTCTTTTTTACTGACATCGAGGAAAAGCATGTAGGCTACTGCTAGCTTAACACATTTGAACCAGAAGGTGTGTCAATAGCAACATCATATTGACATGCTTCAAAAGTAGTACACTGTATAATCATTTAAATGTGTGAGCGACACATACCTACTTTCCTCCACCTGTTCTCGGGTTCCAATCAACACGGAATGCATGCACTGACCTTCACACAAGCATATTATGCGCCATCTTGAACCATGGCATATGCTTCATGGAATGGTATACCATGAACCTGTGACACAGTTGTTCCATACAGGTGTGGTTCAGAGAGGGCATCCACCCCAGGGTCCCAGAGGGCACCAGCTGGGAGGAGGTGGAGGTACCCATGGAGGTCGCACAGATCTCTGCTGGTCCTGGGGACTTGCTGTGGGTCCTGCTCTGGGATGGGAATTTGCTGGTCCGCACTGGCCTCAGTTTGGACAGTCCGACGGGTAACACTGTCTGTGCTGGATGCTTATTCCAAAATGGTTGTATATATTTGTTGTTTTTCAGTGAAATTGTGGATATACATTAATTGGCATTGAATATATTAAGACAGAATGTTATGGGTTGCATTTCCATACTATCTTTGAAATATCTGGTAAATAAAACTATTTTCTATGCCCAGATGAAAATGTAGCAAAGTAAATATTAATATCATACGGAGGAATGTGGTGAAATACTAGCATACAGTTGCATGCTATTTCAGTTTGCAACAAAATAATATCTGTCGCTGGTTTTAACTCCACCTGCTGTCACATCATAAAGTAAATCTATAGCCTCCAGCAGCTGTTTCCCTCTGTGCTCACAGGTACCGCGTGGATGGAGGTGGAAAGCCCAGCGAAGGAGGTCGAAGCTCTTCATGTGGCCATTGGCGTCGGCGTGGTCTGGGTTGTCACCAAGGACTACAAGGTGACTGTATATATCTATACTGTAATGGACACACCCTCCGTGACATCACCCATAGCTTTTCTCAAGAACTGGTTTTGCGCTGTGCAGCCTCTGGCCGTCGCCATCATTGCAGTATTTCACTCCACCCTAACTACCCCATATCCATTATAATGGGATAAATGTATAGCTAATATATTTGTGATGAAATGTCACCCCCCGTACAATTGTCATGAATGGGGAGACTAGCTATAGAGAAATACCTTTAATTTATAAAAATGTACCCAGGCTGTTGTTTGTTTACATTTTAACACATTTATGGTGATGGACTTCCTTTTGCAGCCAGTCTCAAGTGGCTGTTCGAGGAACTGCTGATTTTAACACTTCTGCGTTGTATTCATTTCTCAGCGGTGGAGGTTCCCTCTTGGGTATAGGTAGATGTATTTACTGTGTGTGTCTGTCTGTGTGTCCATGTGTCTGTTTGCAGGTGTGGTTCAGACGTGGTGTGAACTCCCACAATCCCTGTGGCTCAGGCTGGATCAGCATCGGTGGGCAGATGATGGTGGTCGATGTAGGACTGAATGACCAGGTAGAGAGGTCTCTCTGTGTTTATGTTACATGGATGACCAGGTAGAGAGGTCTCTCTGTGTTTTAGTTAGTTACATGCAGACTTGTATGTTACATGTTTTTACATGTATTCATTATGTGCTGATGTCAGTGCTATATTTAGAGTAATGGCTTTTTAAAAACCAAACACTTCCAGTGTATTTTTCATTGCATAGGGCTGTAGCCATTCAGAATGAGGTAAAGTTATTGAAGTACAATTAATTAATTAAAGATGCAAGAACATAGTCAATGCATTTAACTGTGGCGTTCGTTTTCCCAATAGAGAAACACAGCTACCCTACATGTGTCTAGGGGAGACACAGGAGGACATTGACCATGAGAGTTACCATAATACACTATTGAAAATACAGTAAAACAAATCGTCCTGAATGCATAAAACAGGCATTTGAATCCATTTATTTGTAGGGTGGGTTTTAATATTCATTCCATATTTAAAGTTAACCTTCAGCCCCTCTGAACTAAACCTCCTAAGCGTCTCTGTACCCCCGTCTCTCTACCCTGATACTGATCGGCATTACCGTGGATTGGCATCTGGTTTGAGGCCAGGCTGGGTCTCAGGTGAAACGCCTTGGCTGTGTTTCCCCAGCGCTGGCTCTCAGAGAGTGGACTGTGCTCGCACAGCAAACCCTGCTTCTCAACTACCCACCCCCCCCCCCCCCTGCCTCCCCTCTGCTCTGGGACCCTTCGCCCCTCCCCGTGGTTGCCTTGTAATGTGAGCACAGCTAGACTCCCCTGCCTGTGTGTGTGTGTGTGTGTATGTATGTGTGTGTGTATATATATATATCTATATCTATATCTATATCCTACCCGCTTCACATGTGGGAGACTCCTTAATTAGAGCTGGCCAAGACGTTGTCACCATATCCCATATTTCAGGCAGTTATGGATATGGTCTATGTGAGGTGACGGGCGCCACAGCTACAGTATATTGCCTTATAAAGTAGCCCCAAATAGCTGGTGACCCACAAGTGCCTTCCACGGAGCGCCAAGGATTGAATTAAGTTGAACTTGATTTAATTTGACAGTTGTTGAGGAATTTGGATGTGTTATTTTCTTTAATGGCCGTTATAGTGTTACTGAATTTCATGCTAGAAATTCTCAAGTGACGGTTTATTGTTTATGGGCTCAATAAAATGAATCGATGTACAACAGTTTATGGGAGGTGGATGTGTGATTAGGCTGTAATTACATGTCTGTCTGTCTGTGGTCCTAGGTGTGGGCTGTTGGGGAGGACCGGGGGCTGTATTTCAGGATGGGCGTCACGCCGTCTGAGCCCAGTGGGAAAGGCTGGATCCCCGTTTCTGCCCAATGGGGTGATCACAAAATGTTGTCTCCACCCAGGTCCGTTCGAGTGAGAATTCAGTTAGACAGTAACCGGTAAACGGTACAACACACACTACTGTATTTTTATGTTAAACTGTGCTGTATACAATAAGTTACATAGTTACATAGTTATATAATTGTCTAAATATTACCATTTTGCAAGTCGTATGAACTGACTACGTTCAGCCATTCTGCTCAAGTTAATGCTTGTGTGCGTGTGTGGGTGTGCGCACGTGTGTGTGTGTGTGTGTGTGCGTGTGCATTACAGAGGTGACTGTGAGTTCGGTGGCCGTGTGACCGAGGCCTCCCAGGGCTCAGTGTTGAGCTGCTCTGACTCTGACCCTGAGTTAGGTCACCCCGAGGCCCCCCCCAGCCCCCCACCTCCCCCAGGCCTGGACCCCGACCCCTCGGTGACCCCCGCAGGGTCGGCTGCATCCCCCGCGACAGAGGGCAGCCCTCCGCCCCCCCACAAACCCACAATCCCCCCCAGCGACAGCTTCATCACCAGCCTGGTCTCAGACCGCGACAGGACTCAACCCAGCGGCCCCGACGAGGCTCCGGGGGAAGGGGGACAAGGAGGAGACCCGTCCCCGGGCGAGGCTCTACTCCCCTCGGCCCCAGCGGGTCCCGAGGTCCCCTGGAGCAACGTGGACCTGGAGGGGGCTGAGGCTGCCAGGAGCTCCCGTGCGGAGGGGCCTGCCCTGGGACACGGCGGCCCCACCGTGGCCACCTACATCCTGGGTCTGGAGCCCCGGCACGGCGTCGGGGAAGAGGACGGCCCCGACTGGGCGTGGGTCTCCGGAGGGGGCTGCGACGTGGACGCACACTCCCAGATCAGCTGGCTCAGTCCCACAGGTGCTGGCGTGTGGCAGGGGCAATCCCATCCAGCACCTGCTAACCACAATATGAAGGGAATTGGTGGTGGTGGGAGGGTTGCCGTGGCTACCATAGTGTTAAACTTGGAAGAAAGAGACGTCTGCACTCGAATAATTTTCAACAGTATTTTATACAATAGTCTTGAAAGGGAAAAGAGAGTGAAATAAATGTACTAAAGGTTAACGCATCATTGGATGTCTTGGTAATATAAATTAGAGGCAAACAAATGCCTAATTACATGACACATTCGGTACTGCAGCTTAATATTATGTAGTCTGTTATGTATTACTTGTGTAATGTGAATGTTAACCATTGTATTGTAGTACCGGTTTGCCTGTTTGACTAGCTGTCTTGTCTGACCAGTGTGTCTGTCTGTCTGTCAGGTCAAATGACCAGCTCCCTGTCACTGACTCCCATCCAATCAGCAGCCTGGAGCGAGAAACACCAAAAGGAGCACAGAGAGGAGAACAGCAAGAAACCGCTTGAGAGGAGCAATGTACGTTTTGGACTCTTCTATGGCCACACCTTAGACTCACCTGTTTGTATGCTTTCTTAAGTTGTCTGTCTGTGTGTCTGTCTCCACCTGCAGTCTGTGTGGGTGCGTAAAGGAACGTTGCGCTGGTGGAGAGACTGGAAACCCCAGCGTTGGGTGGATGTTAGTGTAGCTCTGGAGCAGTCAACCAACTGTAACGGCAGGAAAGACAGCATCTTCTTCATCTACTACTCCCATTATGATGAGAAGAAGGTTGGTGTTACTGTGAGGGGTACAGTGAATGGTTAATATTGGGACTGTGGGCTGAAACAAAAGCTAAGCACAAGGTCCTGAGTTTCAATAACAGACATTTGACAGAGAGTGATCCTACAACTGAGAAAATAAACAAATTGAAGTCAGAACAAAGTCCAATAACAAGTATGTTTTATTTAAACTGCAGTTAAGATGGCCTTTTTTGTAAAAAAGTAAAGTCATAATTTTTAAACTGAAGTCAAGTCTTACATAAATAACATTGTAAGTTAGATTTGAGTCCTCCATCTCTGGTTTGCTCCCAGCTGGTGTGTATACATCAACACCCATATCAAAAGCCCAATGCCTAGATGTAATGTGTCTTGTCACCACCGTCATTTGTAACTTCCATCACGGACTTTCTCCTTTCCCTCCTTCCTTCTTTCAGTACCTCCATGTGTTCATTAACGAGGTGACAGCACTTGTTCCTGTGATCAGGGACTGCCACCATGCCTTCGCTGTGTACACACCTCAACGCACGCGACAGAAGTGGCCTCTGATTCTAGCAGCGCAAAATGAGACGGACATGAGTGAATGGGTAACCGCTGCGCACGCAGAAAATACAACACGTAGGCAGACCATTATTTAACATGGTTGTTTGGTTGAATTAGACACGGTTAAGTCCGGGACACTCCAAGCGACTAGTAGCGGTGAAGCAACGAGTTAGCGGGTACCGAGTTAAACTAATGTCAACTTCAGGCGACGCTATTGAGGCGACTACCAATGGGAGCTAAGGATATAGCGTTGACTGACACACTGAAACATTTTGGGTGCGGAAATGTACGAGAGGGATACTTGGGCAACCAAAGCCGGAAATGTAAACAAACGACTCATTTTCAGCTACAAAGTAATGGGCGGCGATTGGATCGCTTGGAGTGTGTCCGGGGCTTTTGTCACTAGCTCACTGCTGATTGGTTCAAAAGTAAAGTACGCACGTCAGGATGGAGAATCTCTTTTAATAATTTAGCACTATATAATACGATAGTATGTACTGTTCCTGACCATTGTCTGTCTTGTTTGTTTAGCTCTCCCTGTTGTGTGAGTGTTGCTGCGAGTGTCGGGGGATCGGCGGACCCCTGTCACCACAGGCCTTGTGGTCCACCACCTCCAAAGGAGACATCATGGTCCACGAGCCCCACTTCTCCCTGGAGGCACCTGCAAACACCCTGTGCTGTGACCTCATGTGAGCTGCTAATGGTTTGGGGCTGGGCTGTACAGTAGTAGATGGTGGTGGTTATCAAAAACCTGTGTTAATTGGGACCCACTCTGGGGTGGCAAGATGCTTTTTAGTGAGCTGTTGAATGGCTTTACCTTTTTCAAAATATGATTTTGTAATAGTATTGCACATTTAGATTATGGTACAACGTTGCTGTTATATTTGTACGTTTATAAGTGGTTCTTTCCTTCTTATGGTATACAGTAGTTCCAACAGCTTCTTTTGGGTGGCAGTTGAGAACTACTTTTTCTTCTTAACAGCACACAAGTTTATCTGCCCTTTTAATAGTTATGGGAAGCACCACCGAGAATAATATCCAAATTATGTTGCTAACATAACAGGGTAAAAAGTATGTTATCTGGGTGAATATCTTTTCTAAATTGGTTGTGGTGTGGCCTTTTAAATCTTCTTGCACTGCAGGCTCTTTGTCTCACTGTGCTGCTAACACCTCTGTATGCTAACATGCCCGTATGCTAACACCTCTGTATGCTAACATGTCCGTATGCTAACACCTCTGTATGCTAACATGTCCGTATGCTAATGCCTCCTGCTTGTACTGTGTGGTGCTGCAGGTTCTGGCGGCAGGTCCCAGGTCACCTGCTTTGTGTAGAGTCTAACAGTCTGGGTCTGGTGTGGGGCATCGGGTGGGACAGAACCGCCTGGGTCTACAGCGGGCACAATGGGCAACAGCCCACATTGGGTAATGGAGCCCATGTACAGTAGAAATATACTCCCCCACCGCCTCAAGCCGAAATCTAGGCTATGTTTTTCAGTTGTTTATAAAATAACATATTTTTCCTCACTGATAGTTTAGGTTATAATTTTCCAATGTAGCGTTCAAGCTGAGAAACAACAAATACATTTTAATTGCTGTTTTTGCTTAGCTTCACTGGGCGCTTCTCATGCAGTGTAATTTCTTGCTAACAGCATACAGCTCTAAAGGATTGTTTCTGGGGCATTGTTGACGCTCTTGTACATAAAACCGCAGACATTAACATATGGTTGATTTGTTTCATACTTCACAGGAGACGCTGGTCAGATGCACATGCAGACAGATTTCAGGAATGTGCACCTGTATGAGAATCAGAGATGGAACCCCATGACTGGATATACTGACAAGTAGGAATCCTTAATTGGCCCCTTGGTGGCAAGATAGTGTTTTTGTGTGTGTGTGGGGTGGGGTGGGGTCAGCAGGATTATTTTAGCTTTAGGCTTTACCACCAAAACAAACTGTGTTGCCCCTCCAGGGGTCTTCCCACAGACCGTTATATGTGGAGCGATGCAAACGGATTGAAGGAGTGCACAAAGGGCAACACACATCCTCCCTCCCCTCAGTGGTCCTGGGTAAGACACTAATTAGCCGCGTCCTTGGTCCTGTATCGGTTGAAACAGTCCGGTGTCCGTTTCGTTCACGCATTCTCCGCTGTCGACACCCTTTTGCATGCAGGTGACAGATTGGGCCGTGGATTACAATGTCCCCGGGGGGACGGATAAAGAGGGCTGGCAATATGCTGCGGACTTCCCTGTGTATGTTGTGAGGACATAATGTATCTGCATGCATGTGTTGTCAACTGTCTGAGCCAGATGCACAAAGCTCTTGTATAACGCTCTTTCATTTAGGACATTTCATGGACACAAGACCATCAAAGACTTTGTTAGACGGAGAAGATGGACTAGGTATGCGCACAAACACACAGTTCTTCATATTACTTTGTTATCTATATTTACGTTAGTTGTTAATCATTTGTTTCTCTTAACAGGAAGTGTAAGATCACACTCGCAGGTCCATGGGAACAGGTCCCGCCCATCCGTTTGAGTGACATCTCGTTGATGCCATGTCTGTCCCAGAGTAGGATGGAACAGGTTCCCGTTTGGGCGCTCAGCGACAAGGGAGACGTCCTGTGTCGCCTGGGAGTCAGCCCCCAAAACCCAGCCGTAAGGAACAGCTGCAGCACTGTCTGTGTATTCTGTCATTTCAGCATAGCTTCACACTTGGACATTATGCTGACAGTGACAAGTTAAAGTAGAAAGTCAAGACTGAAAGGGTCCATATTCCTTCAACCTTTTCCATTCAATGATGGAAATTCAACAGAACATTATATTCAACCTCTATTAAAAATAAAATAATTCAGCCAGCAGGGGGAGGTGATTCCCCAACACATTTCAAGACACACTTGCACTCAACAGTCACAGTGAATTGATCTTATTTGTTAAACAGATATTTCAACCAAATTTGTGTGAGTTCTGAGAGATCTGTGCTATTTGAGCTACTGTGACCACGTGTCATACTGAGACAAACAATATTGCCTCTTGGACCTACTGTATTAGCCCCGAGGTCTTGTTTGTCCTCCATTTTGAATTGGCCCATTTTGAATTTGGTGTGTCCGACACCAAATTCAGTTTGCATCATTGGTGTCATGAGATAATCATGCGTGCCAAGTTGGGCACCAATCGGTCTTATGAGCAAGCTATTTCAGTGCTTTTATCTTCTAAATGCAAACAGCCATTGCTAGCAAACGTGGTGTGTTGCATTGGTTAAACAAGTTGTTATGCTACCTATCAGACTTATTTGCTTCCTTTTCGCTTTTTGTCCTGATTCCGTCCCCATTAAGGAACTATACCCGGACACCTTCATTGCTGCTTGCAGCTATACTTTGTTAGGATGTTTGCAATAGCATATGCAATGAGTTGAAAATATCAAATAAACCAAACAATGGTGGGTGCCTTGAGGATATTGAATAGTAGGACAGTTGTTTAGTGTCTTTGTGTCATTCATTAAGAGATTCTGTTTGCCACAACAGAGCAATACGCTAGGTTTTTCCAGTGTCTGTAATCGCACAGGGTAGCTCTTGGCTCCACGTGGGCACAGACCAGCCCTTCAAGTCCATCTCCATCGGCGGGGCCAATCAGGTGTGGGCCATTGCCAAGGACGGAGCGGTCTTCTACAGGGGTTCTGTGTCCCCGCAAAACCCTGCAGGTTTGTCACAAGTAAATCATGGCTTCACCTGTCAAGATACCATCTGTCAACATGCAATGAACAAGAAGCCATTGTGTATATGTGGTCATTAGGGCTGCTACACTCAAACACTAATCCGGTGCTCTCGCCCCCCACAGGAGAATGCTGGTACCACATCCCCTCCCCCCAAAGACAGACCCTCAAACAGCTGTCTGTTGGCAGGACATCAGTATTCGCTGTAGATGAAAACAGTAAGTGATATTAACGTTTATTAGCACAAAGCACATAATCGGTTTCTGTACAACAACTCAACGTCTGTGTCTTCTCTCTGTCTTGCTGTCTGTCCAGGTAACTTGTGGATCAGACAGGGCCTGACTCCTAGCTACCCACAGGGTTCTGTCTGGGAGCTCATTTCCAATAATGTAACCAAGGTCTCTGTGGGCCCCCTGGACCAGGTTAGTGTCCCTGTCCTAGTTGCATTAACCTCAGTTTACTCTCCTACCTACCTACCTACCTCCACGCACGCACGCACGCACCATTTAGATGGTGAGGGATCACACTGTTGGCTATCATAGTAAAACCTGTTTATTGTCGCCGCTCAGAACATGAATTCAAAGGGTGTTTCAACACCACCTTTTTGTGTTGTTCTTACACTACATTCTAATAGTGTAGAAGGTGGAGTCGAGATGTTTTATTTTTTGCTCTACATACAGAATGTCTTCAGGTGTTTTAGTTGTAAATCTCTATCATAATATTTATAAAATAACTATAGCACTTTTGCATTACCAGTCTCTCTTGAAGGTAGCTCTATGTGAGATACTGCGTGATTGATATGAGCTTGAGGTGGCTTTCTAATATGTATGTACTAGATGTGAAATGTAAAACAAATGACCTGGACACTAATATTGGAGGTAGCTGATGGTGTATCCGTTGTCTGCGTTGGGTTTGTATGTTGTCACGCTGCCTGTCCAGGTATGGATCATAGCAGACAGCGTTCCAGGCTTTCCTGGAGAGACCCCTGGATCTGTGTGCCACAGGCTGGGAGTTGGGCCCATGCAGCCGAAGGGTCAGTCCTGGGACTATGGCATAGGGGTGAGTGTCCCTTTCCAAGCCACCATGAGGAGGCATCTGGAATGCCCAGAAGATTCTCTGGGGGTTGTTAATGGGTATTTTGAGTACATTACATTCATTCCCAAGTATCTATGGTCAGTCTGAGGCCACAATGGTATTTCTGCCTACGTCAGCCTCCACAGCAAAATGCAGTGACACGCCCACTTTAGGAGACCGGAAGCGTTCCGTTTTTGCTTCCATTGGCATGCATTGAATGTTCCATCTTGTTGTTATTCCAGTATCTTTGATGTGACTTCTCTGTTCCTTAGGGAGGGTGGGAGCACATCAGTGTGAGGGGGAACGCCACAGAGGCTCCTCGGCCCCCGCTTCCAGCTCCCATAGGTTCCCCCCGCAGCCCGTTACTCCCGAGGCCACACACTCCGATGAATGGGAATGCAGTGGGCGTGTAGTTTAATTATTCCGCTCCCCCACCACATCTGGCCCTACCTCTACACACATCTGATGCCCCACTGTGCCCACTCACAATCATACTACTGAGGCTTATACTAGCAGCTTTGATTGGCGCAAGTTGAATGCCAGCACGATGAACTGGCAAGGGAACATAAGGGTGTTTAGCTATGTTGTTTGTTCACCTTAAAGTTCTGTGAAAGCCTAGTGGACCAACCTGTGCTTGGTCCTCAATATCAAGCCCTTTACATGATTTTGGCTTCAACCTCCTGCATTCAGGATTGAGCAAACACATTCACAGGTTCAAAACACTCATTTGGATTTGTAGTTCTAATATTTACATGAATTCATTTGCATGTCATTTTATTCGAAATGTGTATTTATTCATTCAAACTGTTTTATTTGTGTGTTATGGGCTGTTACAGAAATGCCATGAAGTGTTTTCTTCCCGTATAGATTTATTGCTGTTCCCAAGTTCTGAAACTAGTCAAATCACATCCTTTTGATTGGTCAGATAATAGCTTTTCCTCCCATTTCTTCCTGCAATATGAGGTTCTCCTAGACACTATTGTGTCTGTTCAGAACCTGCTATGATTGACTCAGTGCACAGAGGATCCAATATCTGTGTCCTCCATGAAGAAAAGCACATAACTGTATAATAAAACTAAAATCTCTTCTGGTATTCTTATTGTAAAAACATTCACTTCAGTGTGGACATTTACTATTTGAAGTAAGTAGAATATGAACTACCATCACAGCCTTCTCTGAATAGCCTTTCCCTGCATCTCTCATTAATTTTGATCAGTTATAGCCAGCTGTTAAAGATTTAAAGAACCCTTCCAAATCAGGTAACTCAATCATAGAAGTATATTTGCATTTATTTCCATATTAAACCGTGTAATTGTAAACATGTCATTCAATTACACTAAGCATGATCGTAAATTAAGTAAAAATATTACTTTTAAGTTTAAAAGGACAATTTTTCACATAGCTTTTGTTTAATTTAACCAGTTTGCTAATGATATGTTGCCATTTTTTCAACTGCTTTAAATTACATCATAAAACCTTAAACCTAAAACTCAATTACATTATTTCCCCATTTACATACAAGAATTATGTACATCAGTACAGGTTCAACATTAAGAAACTTTTCAAATGTGCAAGATTAAGCAAATGTATACTGTAGTTGAATAAAATAAGGATTTGATAAATAAAATGTTCAAGTTTAACAAAAACACAGGCTGCTGGTTCAATCAGGTTAGCCTTTGCCTACAGTGGCTACTGTAGAGCGGGAAACATTGATCTGCTACAGGTGAAGAGTAGATGTTCAACAGACCACCACTGATCGAGATTTCAAGGTCTCCTTGACATAACGGAGTATACTAAGCACAATGTGTATAACCAACAAAGTTTGGAAGAACTGGTTTGATTGCTGAAGTAGTTCAAATTAAACACATTAAAACCCCATTTTGTTCCATCATGTTACCTCTTTAACTACAAACTGAATATTACAATTTATTTTCCAATGTACAGCCACAAAATTATTTAGCCTAGATGTATAAAATAGCTATTTGCATGATATCTAATGCAGAAGGTATTCTGAGCAGAACTTGGTCTGACGGTGAATCAAATGTAGGGGTATCAATACCTTTAGTGATTTATTTTTCATAATAGTGTTGCAACTGAATTTGAAGTCCCTGCACATTACCAAACATCATTCAAGAACATGACCAAAAAAAAAAAAAAAAAAAAAAAAAAAAAAAAAAAAAAAAAACCTCATTGCACTTAACAAATAGTTAAATTTATATTTACATTTTAACATTTAAAATAGGATTCCACCTTTTACAGTCTGTTTTGCAATTTTGTTGTAATAGTAAATTGTTATGAGTCTAAAGAACAAGAAGCAAGGAGAAACAATTTACTTATAATTTGGAAAAAAAGGAACCCCAGTAAAGCCACATCCTTTCCATGGCTAAAAATAAATATCTTTAGAATTTTCCTCTAAATTGGCACTAACAATTTACTTTAGTTTCTTTATCATTCTTCAAAAGGCTGTTGTTTTTTTACTTGTTCTCCAAATACAGACATTTAAGTATAGAAAAAAGGACACTATCCTAAGGGGTCTGTGTGTGGGGTGGGGATTTTGGCAAGGAGTGCATTAACAGACACAATGAAATGAAAGGAAGCAGCTGGACGCGTGGGATGCGCTGGCTGAATCTTTAAAGCAAACACGAAGAAGCTACGTCCAGGTATTCGTTTTTCCAGGTAAGATTGCACTATTAGAAACCTCACACAGCTAGGGAGAAGATGTGGCTCATACATCTGTTCACCAAGAGTTTGTAGCTGTAGATGACTGGGGAGCCGTCTATCTATATACAGTCCTCCTCACAGCCCTCCCTCCCTCCATGATGGAGGAAAGAGGTTCTTGCCTGAGAAGTATCTACGGTTTGCAACAAACCACGTCATCCCTCCTCACTCAGCTCTCCTACAAAAGTGCAAGCAGGGGTTCATTTCTCAATAGCTTGAAGAGGAATGACCCTCACGATTGCCAGGCTAGTCCTTCTCTCCGTCTTCACTGCTTCCTGTAGTGGACATAAGAGGATAAACACACATTTAAAAACAAAGTAAAGAAAAGAAAAAGCCAAGACTAGAAATATGGATTTTCAACTGACGACAACTACTCAGAATACCTTTAAGTTACCAAATGTTTGTCTGCACTTTACTGAGAACATAGCCTGACTCCGCCCAACCATTGCTCTCAATATTCGTGGAGATTTAAGTCTGGAAACCCTGGTCGCTTTAATGTTTGCAAGGCCACCCTGCTGGTGGACC
This sequence comes from Typhlichthys subterraneus, assembly GCA_027564835.1. Lineage (NCBI taxonomy): Eukaryota > Metazoa > Chordata > Actinopteri > Percopsiformes > Amblyopsidae > Typhlichthys > Typhlichthys subterraneus. The sequence continues at coordinate 18,085 of JAODUH010019665.1, read as the reverse complement.
AATCAGGGTCAAGCTTAATGCGATGGCGCTGAAGTCATCGCATAAAACCATCGTATGAAATTGATACAAACCGTTTATGACAGACAGAGAGCCTTTAACCAAATGCAGATTGATTTCAAGGCTTTCCCGAAATTAACCAGAGATCTACACCCAGTAGGAGGCAACGACTGCAAACACTTCCCAATGGAGTGTGCCCAGACCCAGACCCTATTCACAAAGTGAATTTTGTGGTCTGGTAACACCAATAAAGTCTATTTATGAATCCCTTTATAACGTTATAGCCTCAACAGTCTCTGTAACCATACTAAAACCGAAAAAAGGGGGCCATCTGGTGATTCAAGGAAGCAAATGCCTTTACTTGCAGTGCATTCGGAAAGTATTCACAGCGCTTCACTTTTTCCACATTTTGGTACGTTACAGCCTTATTCCAAAAATTATTAAAATAATAGTTTTACTCAAAATTCTACACACAATACCCTATAATAACAGTGAAAATAGTATGTTTGAAATGTTTGCAAATGTATTAAAACTAATCAACTAAAACAAATCACATGTACATAAGTATCCACAGCCTTTGCCATGACACTCAAAATGGACCTCAGGCACATCCTGTGTCTCTATAAGGTACCACAGTTGACAGTGCATGACAGAGCACAAACCAAGCCATGAAGTCCAAGGAAGTGTCTGTAGACCCAGAGACAGGATTGTAACAAGGCACACATCTGGGGAAGGCTACAGAAAGATTTCTGCAGCCTCGAAGGTCTAAATGAGCACAGTGCGCCCACCATCATCCATTTGGAGTTTGGAACCATCAGGACTCTTCCTAGAGCTGGCCGCCCGGCAAAACTGAGCAATGGGGGAAGAAGGGCTTTAGTCAGTGAGGTGACCAAGCACCCTATGGTCACTCTGACAGAGCTCCAGCATTGCTCCATGGAGAGAAGAACCTTCCAGAAGGACATCCATTTCTGCAGCACTCCACCAATCAGACCTGTATAATAGAGTGGCCAGACGGAAGCCACACCTCAGTAAAAAGGCACATGACAACCCGCCTGGAGTTTGCCAAATGGCACCTGAAGGACTCTGTCCATGAGAAAAATAATTATATGGTCTGATGAAACACGTTGGCCTGAATGCCAAGCGTCATGTCTGAAGGAAACCAGGAACTGCTCATCACCAGGCCAATACCATCCCTACAGTGAAGCATGGTGGTGGCAGCATCATGCTGTGGGGATGTTTTTTAGCGGCAGGAACTGAGAGACTAGTCATGCGAAAGATGAATGCAGCAATGTACAGAGTCCTTGATCAAAACCTGCTCCAGAGCACTCTGGACCTCAGACTGGGGAGAAGGTTAATCTTCCAACAGGACAACGACCTTGAGCACACAGCCAAGATAAAGGAGTGGGTTCGGGACAACTCTGTGAATGTCCTTGAGTGGCCCAGCCAGAGCCCAGACTTGAACCCGATTGAACATCTCTGGAGAGATCTGAAAATGGCTGTGCACAGACGCTCCCCATCCAACCTGATGGAGCTTGAGAGGTCCTGCAAAGAAGAATGTGAGAAACTGCCCAAAAGTAGGTGTGCAAAGCTTGTAGCATCATACTCAAAAAGACTTGAGGCTGTAATTGCTGCCAAAGCTTCAACAAAGTATTGACCAAAGGCTTGCGCGACCAAATCCCAAACCTCGCTCACCAGCACCTCACTCGGGTAACAGCTTTATGAAGTTCTGGAAACAGCCGTGTATGCCCACGCAGCATGGATGTCCTTTCTCCCGTAGCGTACTTCAGACACGTAGCGTAGTGATGTGTACAGGGAACACCATCAGAAAGTCCATAAAGTTCAAAGTTACTATCGAATTTAGTTATCTCAAACTTTTCACGGCTAAACTTGAAACTTGAAACAAACAAACCGCAAAATGATAACACAATGTCTTAACTTTCCTCTCTTTCTTTGGTGCGCTCCTTTTCCTATCCTTCTCTCCCTCACCTGTATCTCTCTCTTCCTCCTCCCCCCGTCACTCATGACGAAGGTCATTAGGCAGTAACAAAACATCTCATTGGTCATCAATACGTCTCATGCTTTTAAAGGCAAACAAATACATAAATATAAAGGATATACTAAAGCAAAGAGCCAACACCATGGAACATGAGAGAAACACAAAACCTAACATTATTATACATTATTACATTACACTTACGTACATGTGATTTATAGAAGTTTTTATTTTTATATAAAACAATTTCAAACAAACTTTTTTCACTTTGTTATTATGGGGTATTGTGTGTTGAATTTTGAGATAAATTATTTTAATAAATTTTGGAATAAGGCTGTAACATAACAAAATGTGGAAAAAGTGAAGCGCTGTGAATACTTTCCGGATGCATTGTATACATCTTTTCTTGAATTTCTGCTGGCAAGCAGAAAATTGATAATAATAACGAACACACTTGCCTCCTTGTTCAATGTCGGAGTCTGTGAGGTGTGTGAGGGAGAAGCTGGCTATGCTGGCAGGAGAGATGGAAAAGCGTGAGTAGTTAGAGGAGCCCGTCCAGCTGGGCTCCGCCATGCGTCCTATAGTGCGGGGAGGAGAGAAAAAGTGCGACGCTGCAGAGGAGGACATGGACTTGGACCCCGCCAGGTCCTTAGCTGCCTTGGACATGAAGGACGGCTCCGAGGAGGAGAAATCATCGTCCCACTCAAAGCCACCGCCTGAAAGGATTGATTGAACCATTGATTGAAGTATCATCATTAGTGCCAAACTGGCTTATGAGTCATGCGTGAATCATACATTAATCAAGTTATAATTAAACTTCATGCATTATCATGCAACGCCACAATATAAATGGCTACAACGGGATCCCACCTCTCACCTTCGATTAAATGAATTAAATTAATGTTGAAAATGCTAAAGTATAATTAAAGTTTTAACTAATAAATATAATTTCAAGAAACAAAGCATGTCTCAAAGCATTTAGTGGATGAGTCGATTTATTAGGTTTTGAGACAGAAAAAAAAAGCCAACATTTGCAAAGAGTTGTCAGGTTACCTTCTTCATCTGTGGAGCTTTCGGAGTTGGTGACCCTGTTGAGGTAACTGGCAGTAGGCACTGGGCTGCTGAACTCTGACACATGGCTGTTGGAACCTGATGAGTGGTCTCCCAGTTCCTTAGTAGGAGTCTCCTGAAACAGCAGAACATTGCATTTCCAGTTAGCAAAATAATTAACCATAAAAGCAAATTTAAACTTACACTTGCTAAAAGAAAATCCATTATCTAAAACAGTACTATACCTGGTCAAAAAGGTAGACTGTGACATCATCAAAGAAGGACACCGCTCTCTTGGAGTTGTCCGTATCGCTACCCTCAGGTGACAAGGAGGACTTCGATGCGATGCAGAGCGCGGCCGGCTTCAACAAGCTCTTGAGGTTCTTCGAGCTGCAGTCATCCGAAATAATGAGGGGCACTGGGTGAATGGTGTCGTCCTCACTTTCTGAGCTTGAGTCATGCGGTCTGTACGCGCGCATGTCGTCGTCTGAGTCGTCGCTGTTTTCGTTCTCCTCATCTGCATCCATGCCATCCTCCTGTCCGGCCAGGTCCGGGACCTCTCGCCTGCCCAGGTAACGACCCTCCATGTCCGGCTCTCTTATTTTGGGACTGTCACTGGCGTAGGTCCTGGTTAGCTTAGCGTGAACCATGTTGTCTGGCAAAAGCTTTGCTGTGGTAGCGGAGGAAGGATGAGGTGTGGTTTCCAGGTTAGTAGGACATCTTGAATTTTCCAAAATGTTCAATTTGTTGGACTTTTCATGGCAGTTGTCGCCAGATTCTCTCACCTCCTCCACATTGTTCTCAACAGTGGAAAACCTGGGTAAACCTGAAAAAATTATTTCGGCCCGAGAAACATGTGATCCCCAGACATCAGCGTGTACATTGGCAGCTACACCCGATGTCTGCTGAGGAAAAGTGGAAATTAAATCGCCTTCCAAAGTAACTTCAGCTGTAGAACTTCCTGAGGCCCCATTGACCTCAATGGTTGCGTTTCTCAGTCCCGCGACTCCAACAGCACCTTCTGGGTTAATTTCTTCTGACTTCTTCTCTGGTTCGGATTCATTGTCTGAGAAGTACGCAGAGTCTCTGTAGTTGCCTCCCAAAAATGGTTCCTCAACAGGAGCTATGGGCTCTGCCTGCTGGCCTTCAGCAGATTCCACACTGTGGTCCTCTAGTGCACCCTCTACTTCAGAGATGACTATCTCTGGTGTAACCAAAGCCCCTGCTACTGAGGGCTCTTCGGCTCTTTCTTCAGCAGTGCCCCTGCCGTTTTCCACATGTGAATTATCTCTGACAATGGGCTGCGAGTTCCACTCCGGAGATTCTAAGTTCTCCGTCTCATACCCGCTGTCTGCTATTTTGTATGGCGGTTGGAGTTTGTGTGTGGCTACTGTAGTGTAAAGCTCTTCTACCTGTCCTTCTAGCCTATGGATATCAAGGGAGTCTAAGGAATCTGGTGTTTCAGCTGAATTAACAGTTGGAAGAGTGTTGGAGACACTATCTTCCAGTAAACTGTCCTGGCTGATCTGGTCGAGTGAACGCCCAGAGACCAGCAGAGAAGACCTGATGGAAGGGCCACCAGTATCAACCATGAAGGTTTCTTCTTGGTCAAACAAGGCCGTTTCCAGTTCTGCCTCTGGATCGTCAATTAGTTCACTCCACGGATCATCAATTGTCAGGCCTTCGCTGTGGCCATTATCTGGAGGCGATACATGGGCTTTTAAGTCTAAATGTTCTTTCATTCCTACGGTTTGAACGTCACAATTTGAGGTTCCAAGGTCATCTTCTAAGCTAAGAAGTTTGGCATCTGTGCACAAAGAGTCAGTAGTGGCATCTCTAGATAGTCCAAGTTGACTATCATTTAGATTAGTGGGAAACTCAAAGTTCTGTGAAGTAGAACCAAAAGCAGAATCCGTCACTGTATCAGAGGAATGGAGCAGACTAAAATCTTCAGTGGAAAAATCACTTTTAACTGGCAGCTGTTTGCTTACATTATCTTCTGTGACTACTATAATGGAAGGCACCAGTGCTTCATTTGTTGTGACCAGAGTCTCACAGAAATCCTCTATGGTTGGACTTGACACATTATCCTGGCGTGGAGAAACGTGACTTGCTACAGGTTTTATGTAGGTTTCTGCCACGTTTAAGCAGTCTAATGTTTCAAGGTTGTCCCATGAACTCATTTTGAAACTTTCTTCAGGCGCGTGGGCAAGGCCAGGTGAAAGGAAACTGTGTAGGCTATTTTTTTGCCCTGAAAAACTAGTGTAGTCTTTCATCAAGTCCTGTTCTTTGAGGAACACGGAGCTGGCGGCTACTAGTTCTGTGTTGATAAGCCTCATGTCCACATTCTCACACTCTGTAGGTGAAGTCTCTGGGTGAGAGGCTAGACAATCACCTAATAAAGAAGCCTTTACAATTGTATCTGCATCTACCTCCTCAGCTTCTATAAGTCTTCCTTCATGGAAAGGATTTGTATTGCATTCTGGAAGCTCCATGAAGCTCTTTCTCCAGGAAAGGGAATCCTCTTGTTTGGTCTCGCCCTCAGTAAAGATGTTTGTATGGTAAGGACTGTCATTCTCAAGAGACGACCAAATGTGGCTGTCTGGCAGGAAGGAGTCCTTTGAGTCAATACTTTGGTGGAAGAAATCTGCATCAGTGCTCGACTCATCCAGGTGGACATCTTGTAGAACAATAAAATCCTGTTTGCCTGAATTGGAGTCCACATCTAGGCTCCTGTCCCCATTTGCCCCTCCGTTGTTCTCCCTTTGACCTTCTAGCTGAATGTAATACTCGTTTTCATTAGAATGCTTCTGTGCATCAAACACTGGCAAGATCCCAGGAATGCGTGAATGGTTTATGCTGCTTTCACGGTTCCTGTCCCTGGCTCCGTTATCTGGAAAATGTGCCTGAATGTCTTCAGTCGAAACGGGGAAAAACATGCTGTGATAGTTCAGTGTCGTGTCCATCCCAGACATCCTGTGGTTTCCGTCATAGTGGTCCTGCTTGGCCGCCTCCCACACATACTCAAAGCTAAGGCCTTTGCTGGTCTCAGTGACGGTCAGCACTTCGTCGATCTCGTGCCGCAGGGCGTCGTCGGCAAACTGATCTAAGATTGGGAAAGACGAGTGGCTTATGGTGGTCTGCCTCGTCGTAGGATTAGGTTTGAGAGAATCCCAGCGTTGCTCAAAATCCTCCTCTGTGTCTTTCTGGCCCTGCATGCGCAAGTAGGTGAGCAGCCGGTGAACTTCCTCTGCCGTGGCGCGCTTGTCTGATGACAACCAGCAGAACTGTAGCACCTCATACCTGCAGTTAAAGGGGGAGAGATTGCTAGGTCAGAAATCAGTGGTGTATTACCTACAATCATATTAGGGTCTTAATAACTAATTTATAGAACATTAAATAAATAAAGCATTCCCATGTACATTGCATTTTAAAAATAAAATGATTTATATTGATTATTGTGCGCCCACCCCTTAATTCTGGGCTTCCTAATAGACAAGATGTGTGTGCCAAAGTTGCACACAATCTTATCGTGTTCAATACATGTTTATAGTGACAACCTTACATTGCCATTTACATTTGCACAAAAGGTTTTAACATAGTGCTGTGATATAATCAGTCTATTATAATTTATTAGAAGGGAATAGAACAATAAAGGCTTTTTTCAATAAAAACATGTTTTCACTCTTCTTCAGACTGGCTTCAGCAAAAGTTGAACTGGCTCCGCTTGGCAACAGGTTCGTCCAATCACCTTCGTTGTACAGTGAGGGAACAACATGGCCAGCTCTTTCTTGGCCATGGTGGAGAGTTTGAAATCTGGTTGACTGATTAATTGCGTCTGTGGACAGGTGTCTTTTAAACAGATACCAAACTGAGATTAGGAGCATTAGAGATTAAGAGTGTGCTGCTAATCTCAGCTCGTTACCTAAATTAAAAGACACCTGGGAGACAAATATTTTTGATTGATAGGAGTTTAATATTTATTTCACTCATTAAGATGCAAATCAATTTATAACATTTCTGACATGTTTTTCTGGACTTTTTTGTTGTTATTCTGTCTCTCGCTGTTCAAATAAACCTATCATTAAAATGATAGACTGATCATTTCATTGTCAGTGGGCAAACGTACAAAATCAGCAGGGGATCAAATAATTTTTTTCCTCAATGTATTTTTTTGAAATTGCCTGCCCTTTTTTAAACCGTTTCAATGGACTGCTCCACAGATGGTTCTGTGTAAACAAATCAGTTGTCACGTCAAATGACTAAACTTCTAGTGCATCATTAACATATTCTCACCATCTGTCTGAATATGGGAGGTCCAGCTGTGGTTTGTAGAGTTTGATTTGCTGATCCCTGATAACATGATTGAGGACCTCCCGGTCTGACAGATGAGGGTAGGGTTGAGCTGCATTCTCAAAGAGCTCCCACAATGTAACCCCCAAGGCCCTGAAAACAAGAGAAAGGGAGAGATATTCACGTGACTGTTCTGAAATTGACCTATGACTCATCATTTGAGAAAAAAAACAAAACAAGTGGCAAACAGGTGCCAAGCATAAATATTCTTCTAAGGAAAGGTGAGTTGCAACATAAGGCATACTTTTAATAACGCAACGCATCCTTCTCTACGGGTAAATATATCAATATAACTTGAGCTAATGCATGGAAGCTTGTGATTTATGACTGGGGAATATTTGGGCACTGAGCCCAACATGAGAGCACCAGGGGCAAAGTAGTGCCATTTATTTGTTCACTCCGTGAAATGTACAACCTCAACAACAAAGCTGTTTTTAGTGCAGCTTACTACCCAGCTATTCCATCAGTGGCAGAGGGGAGAAAACGGGCTGTCCATGTGGAGTAGCATGACCGACATGAGAGTGGCCTGTTGCCTACCAAACGTTGCCAGGCTTGGTCTGGTCCACGGTGACCACTCCGCCGTGGCGTTCCCCCACCAGCTCGGGAGCCAACCAGCGCAGCGGCGCGAACTCATCGTCCTCGGTGATGATGTAGTCATCCTGTGTGGACAGAAGAAGAAGACCTCAGTCCAACATGGAGGACTACAACCTGTGAATCCTCCTGCCGTGGTTACAAATGCTCCAGTGGCACATCCATGTATTAGGCAACATGAACTGGGATATAATCATGACAACTGCCCCCTTAGTTCTGTCTCATGCTAATACACATACTACTACTACAACAGAAGTATTCAAATTTAAATTACCTAATTTCACGGAATTAAAAAGCGTGACAAGCAAATGGAGAGTTTAGCCTTTTTTGAGGAATGCCTGCCAGGCATGCTTTCGGAACGTGGTTCAAATTACAGTTTTGCACACTTCCTCCCTCTTCTGGATTATGCAGAAGGTCAAAGGACAACGTCCGCATGACTCATGCTGGATAACTTTTATGTTGCGCTGCTAACTCATCAAGTTTTTTATGCTAGAGATCAAGAGCTAAGACTCTACAAGCATTCTGGAAAGGCTTTAAATGTACATATACTTACTTTGTATCTGTAGGGACCAATGCCATAATCTCCCACTTTAATCGTTAGATCTGCAGTCAGATAGCAGTTCCTCAGGGCCAAATCACTAAAAACAGAAATGAAATACAAGATAAAACACTGAAATATAGCTGCGTGTTAACAAAAGTATGTTGCCAGAGCAAACCAATACCTGACAGATCATGTTTCCTGTGTATAAATCCCTGCTTAGTGTAAACAGCTTCAGTTCTATATGTAAACCCCAGGACAGCGTGCTCAGTTTACTTTGCTGAATGAGTATTTTCACATTTAGGCCCTTAGCCATTATGTCTTTCCTCAATCAACATGTGGAGAAGGTACAAGAAAGCATACCTCCCCCCTAAACAGCCTGAGCAATTTATAATATCCTCAACTGGAAATTCATTGTACATTACCGCATCCCTATTCTAATGTCGCTATCTTATAGCGATTACGATGCTAAAGGCAGCATCATCCCAGATGAGGTCAGAGGGAAACACGTACAGGTGCTGACTAGGTGTTGGCAGTTGCTTCTGCTCTCCCCCTAGCAACAAAATCACTGATGCTGGAGCTATTACCAACTCACTCACACTCACAGCAGCAGGATATTGCTGGCAGGGAGAAACTCTGGCGTTGCAGACTGCGCGCGTGACGGCCAGCAGAGGGCGCTAAGATGGGCCCTGAGAACTGAGCACACATGGTAGATAATTCAGACCAGCGCGGCTCTTGGGAGGGAGGGAGTGGGCGGGCTCTCCCGTCCCCTCCGAGGCATTCCCTGTGCACAAGAGCGTGCGTCTCTCTTACCCGCCCCAATGCCCAAACTCTGCTGACACTAGCAGTCTTGCTTACAGTCACTGTCAGGCCCACTGAAACCCATGCAAGACAAATGGACAGATACATCGTAGCTCTTTTGGTCGCCGGGCCTGCGCCAGCGCACAGTGATTCTCTCTGAGAAACGGGGCCAACCTGTTAACCCTACAAGGCGCATATAGGAGGTGGCGGCTGCTGCTACGCCACGGGAGCACGAATAGCATTTAGTGCATTTTATGCTGTCCGTTTGACATGTCCGTCTCAAGACCTCCTCTGGTGATCAAAGACACATGGAAATGACCGGAGACTTTGAGTGTGTTGAGCAATGCTGCATATAGGTCACCTTTTAATACATAGATTATGGATACAGAGAACGCACTTAAATGTGCTCCTACACATACCCTCAGAGACACCGAATAGTGCAGTGTGTGGGAGTCAATATTGATATATATTGAAGCTGATGAATTAAAGGTTTAACGACTAGTCATTACCGTTACAGCTATAGTTAGAAAAGTCCGCTTAGTGCATTTCGATGAAGGGCATAGCTGGAGTCTCCATCGATGCCTCCCCTGAGAAATAGCGCCGCAGAAATATTTTTACGATGTCCGTTTTCTGCATCGAGCAACAGATGGAGCTTGTAGTGCTCCATTGGAGTTGTAACATGGATATAAAAATAAAAAATATTAAAAGATTACTCCCAATGCGAGCCTATCCTTTTACATGCAAACAGCAGAATCATCATATCTCTCTGGCAGGTGACAGCTGACACAGCGGCAATGCATTAGAGCTGTGTAATTGGAGCCCAGCGGGCTTATTCTGAGCACGCAGCCGTTTGCTATCCCCAAGCCCTGGCGTTCCCAACAAGCCTGCTGCGCCGCAGGCTGCTAGCAGAGAAGACACCCAGTGCTAGCATGACACGGAGCTTCGCCCTGCCACACACACACACACACACACACCACTCCACTTTTTTGGAGAACACTTACTCAAGAGGCTGGTTGGACAGTAACGACAACAGGCAATGCCAACAGAAAACAGAGGCCTAGGCCTATGGACACGTTTGTGACCGTTAAAGTGCCACCTACTGTAAAAACACTACGACTACGACATAAAAGCTGAATATGAAGCACTTTCCAATTAATAAAACTATCTCAGTTGTCTCAAATGGTGAGAAAGGGGTCATGAAGAGAACCTCATTCCAACTCTATAGTCCCTATGTTCGTTTTAACGCCACTGTCAACTTAACAGGGAGGAGAACAGAGCCTATTTAGCCTGCTATAACAGTGCGTTGCAGTGTTGTGCTACCTGTGCAGGAAGTTGTGTTTGTGGAGGTGAGTGACAGCGGCAGCGATCTCACAGGCCATCCTCTGCAGCTGCAGCAATTCAGCATTTCTCAGCAGTCGATCCTGCTGAGACAGGTAGCCCCGCACATCCCCCTGCAAAACACACACACACCTGATTATTTGCTCGTTACAAACACCCTGTACCTAGTAGCAGACTCTGTTTACATATTACATTCATGGATATCTGCTGTTCATTATTTAATAATGTTGGTAGCAATAAATAGATAAAATGTTTATGCTGATTATATGCACAGCTACATTAAGAGTTGCAGACTGCTTTTTATAAAGTCAAATAACATCATTGCAATTTAAATGCAGAAAATAGTCAAGTGAGTAAAACTCCTCAGACTCTTCCAAATACTGTAACTTTGCAAGAAAATCTTACCAAAAGGATTATTACTAGAAGTACTTGGGTTTCATAATATATTTAATCAGTTGCAATTAAACCCCATAAAGGTGGGTTTTTGGGGATCTCATCGCCGAGTGTGAAGCGGCTGGGATGATATTAGTACTTCAAAATCTGAGGCCATGGTTCTCAGAAAACCGATGGAGTGCCTACTCCGAGTAGGGAATGAGTCCATGCCCCAAGTGAAGGAGTTTAAGTACATTAGGGTATTTTACCTCAGGGTCTTTGGCCGGAGAATCTGAGCAGCGGGAGCGATATTGCAATCACTTTACCACACCGTTGTGATGAAAAGAGAGCTGAGACGGAAGGCAACGTTCTTTATCTACCGGGCAATTTTCGTTCGTACCTTCACCTATGGTCATGAAGGGTGGGTCATGACCGAAAGAACAAGATCACGGGTACAAGCGGCCAAAATGGGTTTTCTCAGAAGGGTGGCGGGTGTCTCTCTTAGAGATAGGGTGAGAAGCTCAGCTATCCGTGAGGAACTCTGAGTAGAGCCGCTGCTCCATTGCGTCGACAGGAGCCAGATGAGGTGGTACGGGCATCTAGTAAGGATGCCCTCTGGGCGCCTCCCTTGGGAGGTGTTCCAGGCTGCTGCCCCCGCGACCTGACTCCGGACAAGCGGGAGGATGATGGATGGAAGTTGGGTTTTTACATTCAAAATGTGTTTCTTTTGCAGCAGGACAAATACTTATTTCTGGTACATTCTTATCTGCCCATTTGTGCACTCTGAAGCATGCTGGAAACTACCATGGAGCACTTAGGTTCAATTCTAAAGCCCTCACACATCAATGTACCTTCTATATGAGAGTTGGTTGGCCATAATCTCTGCCAAGGTCACACCATTTTTAGGTTTTTATTTGTATGCCTTGTGACTCCTATCTTATCTTTGCAACTACATGTTACGTCACTACATAGTGCGTCAAATGAAAATGATGACCTGTGACCTCGTAACTGTGTTTTAATGTTTTCAGCACCTTCAGCTTGGAACAGGCTTCAAGGTTGTTTAAAATTTCAAGATGTAGTACCAGCACCAGCTTTTTAAGACAAGCTAAAATAAAGAAATAAAGATAGGTATGTCAATGTTTTAACACATACTTTTATATAAGCCATCTATGCTTTATGTTTTATGTATTGTGTTTTATAATTTATGTCTAATTTGGTATGCTTCAATTTTGGCCAGATCTCTCTTGGAATTATTGTTTTTATTTAAAGTAGACTAGCCTGTAACATACAGGACAAATAAAAATAAAAATAATCAGCACCATTGAGTAACAAAAGTGTAGTGTGCAAAACCTGCCACTGTGTGGCAGTAGAAGCTCCCAGTTGAAACCCCACAGGCTACTGTGGACAGGAGGATAGGACCAAATAAGGCTACAGCTGTTTACTAGACCCTGTGATGATGTCACTGTGATTTATAAATAAGAAAGCCCTGGTGCAGCAAGTGTAATAGAACGATGTCTGTTAGGTCAGCTTTCGTGACCGACGATGTCCCATAAAGTATAAACCATTTCATTATTTTGTACAAATGTGTAAGAGAAAAATGTATCTGGATGATTATAATGCTTTATATTATTCTGACTTAACGGACAAAAACACACACAGTTACATCCACACATTAGAAAAATAAATATAAAATAGGGGCCCCATCAGTGCTTCTTAGAAGCTACACAGAGAAAGCCAGAGGATAGATGTGAGTGGGAAAGGCTTTTGACGTGTCAGACAGTCTTTGTGGTTAGACTGACTCCGGGGGGAATGGCATATTGCTTAACAACAAGAGTCTCCGCTGTGCGTCTATTGAACCTCTAAAGGCAGGCTGGGGAATTTGTGCGGACGCCGCAGGTTACCGTCAACCAATCAAGGCTCACCAGGCCAAACAAGGCCAGAAAAATTAACAAAATAGTGTGAGCGTTTAATCTCTCTCTCGGAGCACTGATGGCTCATCATTATACCCTTTGCCCCTGCCACATGATTATAGTCATTTGGCTCCTGCTGTTGATTTCTTCCAGCACACATTTGAACTCCCTAGTGTGTGAGCGCAGGGACAGGTACACCGTGTTCATCACATTCACTGAGCAAACTCCCACATAATTTGGTGCAGTTGCATCCCCAGAGGCATGTGCTAGTAAAAACACACACACGGTCAAATAATGAGGCTCTTTGTATCAGGCCCTGTGACACTAGGACATCGAGCGTGCATTTGCCCGTGTGGAGGAAAAGCTGTACTCGCAGTGCATTTACAATGGGCTGAGGTACCCCCCCCCCTCCCTCATTCCCAAAAAACTGGGCAGCTACAAGGTTTAAGCAATGACTTACGCAAGCAGCTACACTGCTTGCTTTCCCTGCGGCCCACAAGCATACATAAACACATAGCTCGAAGAAGGGCCCTTCAGAGAAGAGCTATATTGAATGTACAGTACGGTATGGTAAGCGATATACAATATGCACTTGCTGTCTTTAACTACTGTGTGATATTTCCACGGCAGCTGGCTTGGCTCTGAGGTTTTTGTGCGCGTGTGTTAGTGGGGGTGAAGGGGGTCCAAGGTTAATCAACAAGCTGAGATAGTGAAAGGCCAAAACAATTAAGGCTAGTGTGTAACTGAACAAACGAGCACATAAAAATAGTGATTGCATTTAGAGGGCCATCTATATTCAAGCACTACTGCAGAGACACATTTTGAGGGAAGTGTTGGCCTATGCTGTACATACGACATACATTTTGACTGAGGTTTCCAAGCCATTGCTTGCGGCTGCGCACGATTATAGTTTTTAATAAATAACTGATAACTGCTCAGTGTTATCTGCTTAAATGTGATACCATATGATTTGGTCAATCACCGTGAAAGCAAGAGTGCACAAAAATGCAGCGTGCTAGAAGTTATAGAATAGCGCTCTGTGCATTTATTGGTTTGTCTGGTTCATTAGAAGATTGATGATTGTTGACGAGTCCTGTATTCAATGAAAACGCGACATGTGTTGGGCCTTCCTAAATAAAGCCTGCATAGTTCACAGGCTTGTATAGATTGCCCCTATACATGCATACTTAGAACTGACATACCAACTGTCCTTGTCAAATCACATCTCATGTATTATGCTTACACCTAACTAGCACAAGCAGCTCTGTTCTGCATATGCACATAAAGCAAAGGTTATCCCCCCCCACCCCAAAAAAAAAATAAAGAGGAGAGGAGATTCAATAGTCAAGAAAGAAAACATTAGGTAAAGTATGCTCAACATACTCATAGTTATATGGCCCTCAGAACAACCACCGCCCTGACAGCAGCCCTTAAAAGATCTATTTTAATGAATGCCATCAAACCAAGACGGGAACGGCTGCATGAATGGACTGTGACTTTAAATACCATGATGAATCCATCGTGATAAAAAGTCCAACAATTCCTGCAGAGCCAACAGTCGGTACTGTCAGTCACACCATGGTCTGGCATCCAGTGACCCCCACGGCTCCAGTTGCATGCTGTATTTTGGTGTCGAAAATTCAGTGAGCCAGGGTTACTCTGCACGAGTGATGAGGGACAGGAAAAAAAAAAAACTCATTCGGTCACAATACACTGGATTTGGGGAGGGGGGGGGGTCACCTTGTTTGCTATGCCAAGAGAGGGATCGTGTTTTGTGTATGGAGGTGTTAATGACTAGCAGGTCATGTTTATAGTTTTACTGTGATTACATTCACATCCGTCAACATCAATATTACTATTTGCCTCCAAAAACTGGGCAGGACTATCACTTGTTAAAAGACAAGTTCCGTTGTTTTCAACTGCATGCAAAACTATGGTGGAAAATATTCATAACAAATAGGAGAGAAAACAGGCAGCCTGTGAAAAATGGTCCGCAGATCCCTCGTCGGTATTCCTCAGACACTAACGGGCTAATTAATGGAGACATTGTTCATTCATTATCACATTAAACACATACCGCTGCTCTTCCATACAATGTCTTACAACGCCCTAGTCATTCACTACAACTGTCAGAGACACCTGCTGGCAAGTAGCAAAACAGCTCTACAATGCCAGGACATCTGCCCGGCGCTGGACAGCTGGCGATACCCCCCACGCACACACACAGCGGGTTACGCAATTTCTGGCAAGGTGACCACAACTGAACAATGACACCTGCTACCAGGATGCTGAGGTGGGAAGTGACATCCTTGGCAGTCCCCACCCCAGCCCCTCTCTAGCGTCTGCTGGGCTAGGGTTACCTGAATGCCAGGCCAGGTGCTTGGTCCCTCTGCCAGCTAATGAAATGGGGGCTTAGCAGCTCGCCAGGAGCAGGGCCTGGGGTGGAGGGGGGCGCCTGATGCTACAGGCACAGAGCCATGGTCACTGACATGTCTGCCAGTGAGGGTTCCACAGCCACAGTGGGAGGGTGTATGTTTTGGGGAGGGGTCTGATAAACGGTACTTCTTCCAATAGTGGAAATGGGGATCTCTGTCTGCGTCACGCGATTACCGGTAAATTAAAAGTCCTCCCGTGCTACCGGGCCATGACGTGGACATGGTGTGACCACCAGACCAGCTCTCTCTGGCTTATAGCACGTTAGTAGGTGTGTTGTGCTGTGACCAGCCCTCTCTGGCTTATAGCACATGTTAGCAGGTGTGATGTGCTGTGACCAGCCCTCTCTGGCTTATAGCACACGTTAGTAGGTGTGTTGTGCTGTGGCTAGTCCTCTCTGGCTTATAGCACGTTAGCAGGTGTGTTGTGCTGTGGCTAGTCCTCTCTGGCTTATAGCACGTTAGCAGGTGTGGGGAAGCCCGTTCAGTCACAGTGCGGTTGTGGTCTGCAGCGCTGCATCAAGGCAATAAATGAAGTGAGTGAACCGGCGCACTGTATAGTATATAGCCCCTACCTCCCACTCATTTACACATACAGCACAAACAGCACGCCTGCGCTTCATTGGTGCAGGTCAATTGAGTCAGATGTAAAAATGTATGCTTAACTTTTGTCAAAATGTTTTTTTTTGTTTTTTTTTAATTCAATAAATATGTATTTATTAATATTATTTACAATACATTCAAAAACGTTTTTTTTTTTTTACTGATTAGATACATACAGCATGTAACACACCTATTTTTATTTGGCTTGGCATTTTCTAATTAAATAGCGTTGTTTTTTAAGGGTTAAACGTTCTGTAATTGTTTTCGTAAGAGAAATGCCTTCACAAATCATTGTAGTGACATTTGAAATAGAGACATTCATAATTCACTGGCTGGAAACAGCCTGTCCGCAGAGTTTTAGCTGGCTACATATTCATAGGTTTATCTTTTAACACACACACGTTCATAGCCAATAGAAAGCCTATACCAAAAAAAAAACACTAGGTTACCATATATTCCAACAAAGCATTGCTCTTTAAACTAAGTAATATATTTAGAGTAATATACTTGGAGAGGATTACAAGCCATTTGTGTTTTCTTAAATAGTGCGTTCTATCAGAACAAATGTACACATTATTCACAGTGGAGAATACTGGCATATGGCACTAGTATTAAAGTACTGGTGGGCACTCCACAGATGTCTCACTGACCACCAGCTCTTTGGTGGCTAAGCTTCGTTCTGACTGAACATAACCTCCCAACAAGCATTAAAGCACCACCCATGAAAACGTACAAACACAGCGGCTTGTGGTGGGTGGACACTGGGCTGTCGTAAATGGAGCCTGTTGCTTTGCTGGGTGAAGGTGAGAATGCGAGAGGTCCTGGGCCGAGAGAGATATGCAATGTGACTCGAGGGAAGGAGAGAAGGGGGCTCCCCTGTAAACGCTCAAGAGGGAGCACCCAGAATAGATCAAGAAAAACAGTGTGACGGAGCCCACTGGCAGCATAGCCAGGCCACAGTCACCTGTATCTCTTCATTTCCAGGCCTATAGTTCAGATTAGTGCTGCGACTATTAGTCGTGGTCACCTTTTGGTTTCATCCTGAAACCAAAAGAATAAGACTGTGTGTGTACTAGCCTACCTACCCTAATACAGCCACTGATGACTCTGTAGTAGCGCGGTAAATACCAGGCCAGCACCAGCCAACAATGTTAGCGTTAGCCCTAGCGTGACATGCATTTGTACTAAAGCGTCAACGGAAACATTGCGGGACGCAGTGAAAACACTACACGCGAACCCGGATCCATTGAAGCGGAGAAAATTAGAGGAGCCGTTTTCGCTTCGTCCCTATTGTACACCACATAGCAAACACAATGCATGTGCACCTTTTCCGTCTCGCACATTTATAGACTATAAGCAATATAGCCTGATGATCTAACGGTTTGTTTGGTTTTTACCCCCACTGCTCTACAATCTCATCGATCTGACAGTGTTGTCAAACGTTAACTTGTAGGACACATTACTTGTGTGTAGTGCTGGGACTATTAGTCGACGTAACCGACAGTGCCGTTAATGTACTATGAGAGGCAGCAATGAGCTGCGAACGCGCCCAGTAATCCTAAAACCAAAAGAAGAAGACAAATATGTGGCATGGTGTGTTTGTGTACCTACCCTAATGTATCCACTGATGTCTGTAGCCGATTAATTCGGTCCGGTTTATAGCCTGTAGCGGTAAATACCAGGGAGGCGAGCAGCAGGTAACAATGTTAGCGTTAGCACTGCTAGATGCAGCGCGTGACATATGTACATTGGTACAAAGCGTCAACGAAAACATTGTGGGACACAGTGAAAGAGCTACACGCGAACACGGATCCATTAAAGTGGAGAAAAATAGCAGATCTGTTTTAGTATCGTACCAATTGTACAACATGTGCAAACACAAAGCATGCATCTGCTGTGTTTGAGCGCTGTCACGCGCTGTCTTGTTAAAGGAACACTAGCAGACGCTTCCTTTCGCGCATAGACCAAAATGTTTTACCCTTGCTCTACAATCTCATCGATCTGATGAGATTGTGTTGTCAAACGTTAATTTGTAGGCCATATTACTTGTGTGTTGTCATAGAGGTCTGATTCTACAGTACCGGTATAACTGAACTGTCCTAAAACA
>JAODUH010019644.1:0-25844 GCA_027564835.1 Typhlichthys subterraneus | reverse complement strand
TATATATATATTTCCAGCTTGCTTCCATTTTGTTTTCCACAAAAACAATACTGTTTCCTGTGATGTGACAACGGAAGTTGTTTTCTAGTTGTTACCTAGTTGTTACCATCCTTATAAAACGATATGCTATACAGCCTACAGCCTTAAATGTACCTACCCATGAATAAGCTGCCATATAGATAACTTATGTGGACATCGATACTCTGAAATACGTTTATGTAAGTACATCATATTATGCTTACTATTTTTCTAATTAGTTCAGCTTCTACATTCCCTATTTATATTATGCCCAACCGCACACTCTAGCCATTACAATTCCTGTTGGGCTCATTTTATTGTCCAGATGATTATCTGCACAACCACAGGGAGGCAGAGTTGAGCTAGATGACACACTGTGTGCACTGCCATAATGGTCACGCTGTAATTGTGAAAAGAGAACATTCAGATAACCCTGTCTATGATACCTGGATGTTCGAAGAAAAGCATCCCAGGCTTTGTGGTGCTACAGTAAGTCAGATGCATTGGTAAAGTCTAATAAAAATACCACATGGACATTTCTTATGTATGGGTGGATGAAATTTAATATTTTGTGTCAATTTGTGTATTTTTAAAGCCCAGCCCAAAATAGTAAACTTGTGCATCTTCTTTTTTGCACAGCAACCAATACTTTCCGTTTGAATGGCTCATTCTCTTTCAGACAGACAATCTAGCAACTTTTCATTACACTATTCACTTGCCATACAACATTTTAAACTTCAAATTCTGTTATTTGGCTGGTTTAGCTTCCTTGAGAATAACTTCACACTTGACACAATAACATTGTTACCATATGTGAAAATGTGCACGTTGCGAAAGGAGCCCAGAAACACACAACACAACGTTACAAACATACAGAAGTAAACAGCAAAAAAACAACTAACACCTAACCATGTAGGGCTCAGAGAAGTAGATGGATGAATACTTAAAGGGGTTATTGCAACCCATTCCTGTTATGCTGTTGAGAATGAGGGGGATATTTCACTCTCTGCTAATGCAAGTACATTCAGCACCCCATCAAACCTTTCTGGTATACTTTTCAAGTTAGATGAAATGCCATATAGTATACAATATCATGCTAGGACTAGTTAATGGTATTACTAACTCAGATTGCGTTCTGGCAGGCCACGGCAGTCTGTACGTAACCAGCCATCAGCTGATAGTCAGCCGCCACTCAGCTGATCATGACACCCAGCTGACTCACCCTAACCTATATCCATTGGCCCTAAGCAGGCAGGAGCTTTTTGTTGCCACCATTTTCTGTCTCCTGCTGAGTTCATTGCGGACCATCCATCACCTCCCCTGCTGCTCTTTCTGTTGTGTTTCTGTGTTTACCTGTGCTTGCATTCTAATTGTGTGTGTGTGTGTGTGTGTGTGTGTGTGTGTGTGTGTGTGTGTGTGTGTTGCATGGTGTTTAGTTATGTTGGTTGCTTCACTTATGCATGCCTGCTGTCATAGTATTGCCATTTGATTCTGTCTGCAGCAGGCCTGTTCACTGTGATTGGTAGATACTCACATATGATAAGGAGCCCCCCCCAAACTCAGACATTCTGCCAAAGATACTGTTGCTGCTTAAGGATGCTGTTGATGTTCTAATACATTGCATATACCAGACGAGAGTGGCTTGACAGAACTAGTGTAATATTCATCTGTAAATAAATGTAACTAGTTTGCAGATATTCCATTAATAATACATTATTATGAAAAACGTATGTAATAATTATTACATTGTATGTCGACATTAAGGGAATTAACATACAGTATTTATGAACTTTCCTATAAATAGCAGAAATCTTACTGTATGAAGGCATTTTAACCAGCAGATGGTGCTATAAGAAACATATTTATGCTATTTATCGTGTGTGTGCATGTGTGTGTGTGTGTGTGTGTGTGTACTGTACACGCACCCGTGTGCATGTTTGCCCAATATGGGCCCCAACAAGCAATATCCTATTATTATCTGTCACCTACCTACAGAACAGGTTTATGTTGTGTTTATTTTTTCAATGTAATTCTGTTACTCTATTAAAATCATACATTGATTATGTCATTCAATGAGAGTTACATTAATCCAATGTATACTGCTGTAGAACGATACATTTGTTCAATGTAGTGTGTGAATATGCTGATTATTGTTTCAGTCAGATTCCTGCTCAGCACGTTGTTTTAACCACAAAGCTACTGCTAAACTCGTCTAGTCGTCTCTGTGTTTCTCTTCATTTCCTGTAGAGACACACTAGCTCACTCGTTTGTCAGTTCTACATCCCACTCATTAACCTCTGTCTAAACTCTACAGTATCCCCTCGTCATATCAGACCAACTAGCGATAAGCCCGGAGACATGACTAAACTGCCAGCTATACTGATATTTATTTCAGCCACACAAGGTAATACTAGACCACATGTTTAACTGCTTCTGTCCCACACACGTAAAGATACCACATTTGATAGAATGTTGGCTTTTGGGTAGACATTCATGTTTTGTTAACCTTTTGTTTACGTTCGGTTCCAGTAATCTGTTGGCAACGTGAATTGTATATCATGTGCAACTGACTTTCATTGTGATCTGATATGTTTGACAGGACTTCTTGGTGTGGTTGTTTTCCATCATGAAACAGTGGACGTTGTAGAGGGCCAGAACATCAGTCTGCCGTGCATTGTCAAACAGCCTGCTATTCCCAACATTGTTCAAATGGAATGGAGGAAAAAAGGCAGTCATGACACAAAGTTGATTGTGCACCATGCTGATTTTGGAACCTACCTGTTAAATTCAAATGTGTCCCTCCATGTAGAGAAGAACAATCAGAGCTTAACAGGCTCCTCTTTACAGCTGCACGCAGTAGGAACTCAGGATGGCGGCGTCTATATTTGTGATATGACAGCCTTTCCTATAGGCACTTTCAAGAGGGAAACACATCTCAAAGGTAAGAACAAAAACACTGATTGTAAATTATGACAGAATCATAAATAAAAAAATGTCACCAGTCCCAACAGTGTTGGTTGGAGTGTAATAAAACAATATTGCTGACTTCATTAGATGGTTTAAGATTAGAATTTGTGATTTAAGTTTTTTAAATTTAAAGTTCCTACAGTACTTTCTATAATTACAAGGACACAAGATTTGCTTTTGCTTTACTATAGCTTTCTGTTGCCATAGCAGTTTCCTTACATCAATAGTTTATTTGTATTCAAATCTATATTTGAAAATAGTTTAAACATATTTCTATATAGTTTACCTGATAGTTGAAATTAACAGGATTATCACACTGATGGAATTGATCTCATTTGTCTATTGTTGTTGTTGTTTTTGTTGTTGTTCTATGTAGTCCTAAGTGTTACAGTTAAGTGTGACATGAACAGCACTATTCAAATGAATGCTGGTGAAAATGTGACTATTCACTGTTCAACAAATGCATTATCGCATGCCCAGTTCAGCTGGATCAAGGTAGGATAGCTCTGGCATATATGTGTTTTTTTTTTTTTTTTTGCATAGCCATTGTTTGTGGCAAATACAATGGATATGCTATAGACATGAAATACCTGATGATATGCATTATTTCAACCTGTAAAGTTTTTGTTTGTTACTTAATGTTGTAACAGGACAACACCATGGTGTCAGACAATCAATCTCTGAAGCTCTGGCGGATGAGCAAAGCTCAGGCAGGTGTTTATACACTGACAGTCAGCGCAAGAAACCACAATGTATATAAATGGTTTAACATCACAGTACTGGCATTTCCAGAGAAAGGTACTAACAGTTCCTGTTTACTTCTTGCCATAAGTATATTTTTCTACATTACAAACACACATTTTAAGTCAGATTAAAACTGGCTAGAATCATATTTGCAAAAGCATATCTATATACAGTATAACAATGTATGGTAAAAATAAACTTATTTTATCAAATTATATCAATAATATAAAATGTCATATTGGTTGTACATTGAGTTGTATTGTAACTTGATACAAATTAGACATGGTAATTAAAAACACAAGCTACAGAGTTATGGATCTGTTGTGAATCTGTAGCCTGTCACCTATCTGCCCCAGTTTATGTTTTCATAGAATTCGTACAGTATCTGTTCTGTGAAACACACCAAAGAGGCTGTGAGCGCCATCTGCTGAAATATATAGGCTGGTGCATGTAGGAGGAAATAATGCAAATGATGTAATGGTTGATCATATTATTGACATTTCTGTCTGTATCTTGGAGCTCTTTTAAGTCTTTCAAAATGGGGGACAACATAAGAAAAAAAAAAGATAAATATATATACGTATATATTTACATAGCTTTTATAACAAATGTATTTAACAATAAACAAATACACTCTTTGTATAACATTGTAATACAATATTACATTTTATGTGTCTACCACACAGTGCTACTTTTGTAACTTGTTTCTGATTTGAGAAAATTATGTGTTAACTGACCCGTGTTACAACCATCCCTGGTCTCCCTATATATTCCTAAATAAACCTTCTAAATATATTAGATAGTGTTAGTTGCGATATGTCAGGCTAATCCCATAACCACATGCTAACAGTAAGCTTGTTTGATATATTATTCCAGATGTTACAACCTCACCTCTATATAATTCATCTGGACAGACTGAACAGACTGACCACTGGAACAACATAACCACACTGGAAGACAAAAGCCATACCACACCTCCCATCTATGGGCATCCAAATACCGATGCCGGTGTTACTTGGACAACGGGATTAGATGCGAACCCAACAGTTAGTAATACAGAAAATGATGTAACTTCAAAAATAAATCATGCCACATCCTTTAAACCAGAAGTGTCAGACAACGTTACAGATGGGCCAGCCACTGTGACAGACCACCATCACAACAATTACGAGATCTCTGAGCAATCAGTGTCCACTCCGTCTGTTCAATGGAATGTCAGTGAGTGGACAACACCCACAGGTTTAACCCATGAGGTTCACAGTAATAGAGGAGACTTAACTTCTCCTCCGCCTCAAACAGAAACCAGCTCCCTAGCATTCACAGGAGAGTCCATAACCCCGTACAATATAGGAAACTCTTCAGAGCACCCTAAACCAAGGACTATTGGAGATGACAGGGTTGCTGTCGCTGAATCAGGTAAAGCTATTTTAAAACTATTACTTGATGGTACTGAGCTTGTGTTAAACCCTTGAGTCTGTAGGGGTCAAGGGGAAAAGCAATGATTCACATTTATTACTCCGGGAGAAACTCTTGGCTTACTCTCACACATGCTGGGAAAAGAGAACCAAAACACCAATCACCGACTAAATTTAAGGGCCGGCTAAACAACCAGCGATATTCTCCTCCTCCTCCGCAATAGATTCCTACTCCTGTTCCCTGCTATGCCACACACGTTTGAGGAATGAATACCCTCCTAAGGAGGCAGGGGGTGCACCAGGTCCCCATTCACATGGTCGAAACGCCTTTTGAGCACCTTGAGCTCCTCCAGTGGAACCCTCGACCGCTGGCACTCTACACAGGCAGCAGCCCAGCCACCGATGTCTTTCTCAAGGCCATGCTAGACCAATGAGCCTTCCCGCCACACTGGGAGAGACATAACATACCTCGCACACACTTCCCACCCGGCACAAAAATGTTAAGCTTCCCCACAGAGGCATCACACAGGAGCATGACACCACCGTAGTGGAAGGGGATGAGTGTTTGTTGGCGGGATGCACTGGCCACCAAGATGCCGTCCAGCTAAACGAACAGGTATGTGCCGTGACCACAAAACAGATGAAGAAAACTTGTGAGGAATGTGAGGAGGGGTGGGTTGTATGTGAATGAGGAGGGGTGGGTTGTAGGGCGGGGGAGGGGTGGCTGTGTCGAACTTGTTATGGTCAGGACGGGGAACTCGGCAAGGAGCCGTGCAAAGTCACTGGTCCAAATTGGACGAGCCGCTGAGTGAGCATGGAAGGGACGTGAAAACCTCCGTCTTCATGAGGAGCCAGTCCTTGACGTCCACTAGCAGGTTTTTTGGACGGGAATACGCCACCCAAAAGGTGGGCGACAGACTGTACCATTGTAGTCCCACTGAAACCGCTGTCTGCCAAAACACAAACCTGCACCAGTGCACCACTCTGCCCCAGCGCTATAGCACGGACCTCATCATTGGCTGCATGGGGTGCCAGACCCTGCTTCCCCTGTACATGTAGGTCTGATCCAGTTAACACGATCACAATTACAATGAGGTCCTTAAGCAGACGCCTTCATCTAAATTGACTTACAATGTGAACCTGTCCGCGTCCACAGTTCATGTCCCTAACAAACGCCAAGCGGCCTGCTGCGTTTCTTAATTCCTTGTTGAAGCAGCAGTGTGGGTGCATGGCACTTCTTCATTGGGTAATTACATAGAGCTGTCAAGATGGAAGCAAATGGCGGTTTGTGAACTGTAAATGGCTAAACCAGCACCTGTATGGTGAACCAGGGGTTTAATTAAATCATACATTCATCTTGTATGTAAACTAATCTACCAAATCATTATTTTACGCCTTAAACTGTTTTTTTTCTCTCTGAATCCTCTCAGGTGGTCGTGGTGCTGTATATATACTGATGAGTCTTTTAATCCTGATGTTTTTCACAAGTTTTGGGATTTGCTACAGGAAATACATTATCAAGAAAAGGTGTGCTTCTTCACTGTTCTCTCATATTTTATATCACTTATTTGTTTTTTAATTATTAACAATACTTAGACATTATCTGTAAAGTGACAACCCATTTGTTATTAAAAGTATGCCAATGCTAATTTTATACAGACAAATTATTGTATAACAGTATTTTTTCTGTTTTCTTATATTACATACAAATGTATGTAAAATAATAAGTATATGTAATTAACTATATAGTTAATATGAATATGTTCATAGCACTTTGTATTTATGTGTACTTTTACATTCAAATACTGTACTGTACATCTGGATACCGTAAATGGCTGTTGGCCTACATAATAGTGACTGCGATTGATTATCACATTTGAGGGGGCGCAGCTTCGGGGAAACTTAGTCAACAGTGTTCAACCAGTCTTTGTTAATCTCTCAAGAAATTAACACATTATAAATGATCATATTCTGCAGTCCTCCTTTAGATTTATTAGAATTAGGGTATTTTTATTTGTATGGTCTGTGTTTTGCAGTCGCTGCTGCCAGTCATTTGGCTGTATTTTTACAGTTTAGTTTTTAAAGTGTATATTGATGTTTAATGTCTCAAATGTTCAGAAGATACAGATGAGGTGATATAAACAACATTGTATTTTTTAATGCTATTCTGTGAATCTATGTCTCACTGCCTTCCCACTCTCTTTATGTTTCTCTAGAATGGACCAACCACCTCCATTCAAACCCCCACCACCCCCAGTCAAATATGCAGGTCAAGTCAGGTCTCCTGAGATTATGTATGGTATTATCTGAACAACTGAAAACAATGGCTTTACTTTGTCTGCTATGTATGCATGTGTGTGTGGATATTATTTGATATATGCCATCATCTTAATATACATTTTCTGTATATCATGCTTTAATTATGTTCATATACAGTATGCAAACGTGTCTGATATAAAACAGTATGTGTTCAACTATTCATCTGTTTAAAGAGGAACATTTATTTGGTAGATTTCAACATTGATAAGCATGTCTCAATGCATCAGTGAAAGTTAAAAAAAAATGTTTATGTTCACAACATGCTACAACCTCAAGAATGTTTCCAACCACAAAACACAAAGCTACAAGATCTCATTTGTTCTACAACTTTTCTTCAATGTAATGGGAGAATAAGAGAAGCCGGATTACTTTTATTTCAACGCAACATCCAAACACATAAACCTCTCCCGTCCCGTCAGTGCTCCCTCAGAACCTCCGCCCTCCCCCATTGGACACGCATTGCCAGGGTTGGAATAGTGTTGCATGGTGCGGCCTGTATGCATTGTGAGGAGATATTAGCTGAATTTAACAAAAAATGCATTAGATTAGAACTGTTATAGGATCTTTAAGTTCAAAAATTTTCTGCAACTATAAAATTGTTTCTACACAATGATTTTGAGTTCCTGTAGTGTTTCTCACAAGGGGGGGGTCAAGAAAGCGGTTATGGTGGGTTGCAGTGTATGCTGCTTGTATGACTTCCTGACAAAGAGCCCCATAGCTTTTTGACATATGTTGATTTTAGCTCTCACACCACTAGCATCGTGCTAGAATGTGTTATTTATAAGTAAAACCACAAACCACAGCAGCTGATTGCCCAAATTAATTTTCATCATGTGCACCATGCCCAGAAATAGAAAGGCTAAATTATTCATTGATCATTGAAAATAACTGAATATTTGTTATTTTGAAACTTCTATTTTTTTAATAAAGACAAAGATCATTATAAATTACCAATACAAATAAATGGCTGAGATTAAATATTTGTTTCTAATATATACTTTTTATTATGTGTCATCACGTCGACACACACACACACACGCACACACACACACACACATATATGCAGTTTGGTCTGTCTGTTTTTATTAATTGTATTTAGACCTAAACAATATAGCTAACTATAATGTTCATGTCAGGTGTCAGGAGGTGAAAGTCTCGATCAGAAGAAAGATATTGTGTGTGTGTGCGTGTGCGTGTGTGTGTGTGTGTGTGTACAAACTGTACATCCTGCTTTTGCTGTTGTGGTCGGAAATGGAAAATTTACGCAAAAGAAGAACAGCCTTGCATTTATTAATGCCGTCAGCTTTGCGAGTGAGTTAAGATATTATTAAAAAAAGTAAGGAGTTCAGCCTATGCTCTAATTAAATATTAAATGACATATATCACTGTTTTACAGTGAGTACTGTCATGTCATAAGCTACAACCAAACATAACCTTTATTTTCATGATGTTAATAAAGAAAAACTCCATGCACGCTGTGAAATCCTACTTGTGTATGAAATTTAAAAACATTAATTGTCAGCTAATTAGGCCTCAGATTGTATCGCACAATGGCTTTTGATGAATTGCATCAGAATGGGGTTATGTTTCCTGCGTGTAACTGAAAAATAACATTCAGCATTCAGAGAGGCTAGATAAAAGAGGGTTTGCTAAGGGAAGGTAAAAATAGTGCTACACAACTCAATGACTTCACAGTGTGACAACTACGTCTTCAACGTGCCAGACTGTGATCATATTAAAGATGATTGGCAATGGTAAGAATATTTCATATTTTATAGATTTACATTTGTTTGGAAGAAGATAGTATATAGTTTAGTGTTACAGTAGTCAAATATTTTCTGTATTTTTTAACCCGGAGAAAAATGTAGTATACTGTATTCCGTAGAGAAAACTTTGTTGCTGTAGTTGTTGATGTACTTTATTGCAAAAATTTTATGCTAAACCCATTCAACTGTTGTACAATCTTTTTAGTATTTTTTGTATTTTATAAATTAAAGTTATAACATTATCCAAACACAATTAAGAAAAGTACACCATTTGTTGGAAAATGTACAATACTAATACAAAATACAATAGTAAGTTACACAGGCTAAAAGTCAGGCTATACATTTTTTGTTATATCAAGACAAACAATTATTCAAATGCATGTAAATCAAATGCATTTGTAATGTTTTGATTTGCAGACTTTTTTTATTTCTGTCATTTTTTTTTTTTAAAGTTTTCATCAAAGAATATACTGTAATATTAATAATTTCAACCTTTGATTCTAAAAATGGTTTGAAATAACATGGTAATTAAATAGTTTGGGAATATTTCTAGAGGCCAATTAAGGAATCAAATGGATTTTTATAAAACTTTCCCTTTATCTCCTACATATTTCCACATGCAATATTTACGGTTGTATTTGTTTTGTGATCTGTGATAGATACTACATGCATCAAGGAATGGATTACTCTGGCAATCACTTCTATCGCTCTTTTGACTTCAGTGGTTCTAAACATTATTTTGTACTTTTTAAGACGAAGGGACACCATGCAGCGAGGTACAGAAACATATTTGCTTTTATTCTGCATTACATATTTGAATAACCTACATGGTAGTTTTGAATTAATAATTGTGGTGCTTCAGTATTACTTTGGTTTTGAAACACATTTTATATTTTTATCATGGTTTTCTTTGTCTTCTTAATTTTTCCAAAAAAGATTAAGGTGTTAAATTACGAATAACTAAACAAATCTCTTTTTAAACAGCAGATTGTGAAAAGTCCACATACCCAGAGCCATACCAAAGACAAAGGTAAAGATGGGGTCTGACCATATACTTTCTTCTTGGAAATACAGTCCATTACATTACAGAAATTTATTATTTTGCAGTACACATATTACCATTTTGTCAGTACTCACACTATAGCCTTCCTAGTCTCAATAGGTCTTTTCATGATGAAGGGATGCAACAGGAAAATCCTATCTATGGAAACATCAGCACAGATAGAGATGGTGAGTTCTGTATTAATCTGATAACCATTGTTAACCATTTCTAAAAACACATTTTAAGCACTAATAAAGTTTGCTGTTGCATTTATAACTGGTTAATGAAATAAGTGCCTTGCCCTTGGTATGATTATATATGTTGTATACAGTAATGAATGTTTATTTATCATACATCGTACAGTAATATTCTGTATAAGTGTGTGTTTTTTATTACGTTGGACAACACAACTCAAAAGATAATTTTCTCATACAAGATGTTGCTTGGGTTTTTTAATTATTTGTATTTAATATATTAGGAATAAGTATCACAATTATTGAGAGTCAAGGCATAATTTATCTCAGCATAATAAACAGTATAATCGGCAAGTAACACAAATGTTTATAAGTTATGCATAGAAACAACTTCTCTAGGTCAAAGGTTGAATACAGTGCAATATAGATCGAATTTGAATTTGTATTTGAACTTGAACTTAAAATTAGATTCAAATCAACAATTTAAATCTAATGCAAAAAGATGTAGCCTAGCCTTTAGTTTGTGATCCTCAATTACATAGATCACATATTCACTCACGACTATTTTGTTTTTGTTTCACAGAAAGAGATGTGTGTTACGAGATGATGACAAAGCCACATAATAAAGATTGCAGAAAGGTAACACTTGCAATACAGTATTTACACATTTCTATTATCTTTTTATGGAAAATTTGACATCAAATATGAAATCAGTAACAATCGCAATGTAACCATTTTGTTCAGCCTTTAGATTCGGACCTTAACTACGCCTCACTGGATCTCAACATGGCCAACAACAAGAAGAAGAAGAAGCAGAGGCGCTATCAGCAAACCCAGAGCTGGGACCAGAGCCCCCAGTCATCCAATCTCTGTCAGGGCATGATGAGCACGGCTGTGCCCACCAACATGTTCTTGGAGGTGGACGCAGAGGCGGAGGCCTCGCACCTTTCTAAGAGCAGCAGCCCCATGCTGTCACAAAATAACATCTACCTGAACAGCCAGCAGATAGCCATGGAGACGGAGCTGAGAGAAAGACAACGAGAAGCACAAATGGAAAGGGAGCACAGTGGCTGGGATGAAAGCAATGAATGGAATGGGGATGCTGAATGGGTGGAAGACAGCCAGGACGTAGACGCGGCCGAGGAAGAAAATGGCGGTGCTCTAAATGTTGTCACGGAGATAGAAGAGACACAGTATGTCAACAACAGTACAGATCACTTCATGGGTTGCTTTAGCCAGGACAATGATTTATGAGACAATAGGCTGAACCCATCGATCAAACAGCAGTTCAGAAGGACTGTTCCTGAGCAAAATCTCTGCTATATTAATAATTAATTTAAAGAAAATAATTTGTAATGTGCATAAGATTTTTTCAACTACTGGCTACCTCCTCCTATCACATACCTACTCAGCAGGCTGAAGCAATCAAAATGTCCTTTGTGTAGGATTTGATTAAAAGACAAACAGTGGGTTAAAATGTGAAGCTCACATTGTGGCTTTTGGAGGTTAAGGGTTATTTGCTGGAAATATTTAGTTTGCTGTGAAAGTTGGAGAAAGCGAAAGGGCGTCATTACTCAGAAGACCTTGTGTTGACTTCCCTCCCAATGTGTCTTCAAAAAGATACCAGGTCTTCAAAAAGCTGCAAAAGGGGAAAACATACAAGCACAGTTTCTGCAGTGTAGGCTGATCTTAAGCATTGTAAAGCAATACTTTCCTAGGTAAACCTTAACTTAAATTAACACAAATTAACATGATTAGCCTACTCAACTAGGGTAGGCATGTAAATAAGTGTTATATGTAAAAGTTAGTTTTAGTTTGAAATAAAATAATTTGCTTAACCGTGCTATGTGTAACGTTTAATATATGGTCATATATTTAGACCTACTTTATTATTTATTTATTTTACGTTTTTTTGCATATATGTCCTGTTTCAATTTGTTTCCAAACCCTCACAGGGAACCTCAATTTACGTCATATAGCCTATTATCTGTGGTTGTATCAGCCGTATCCTTATTTTAGCGGCCTATTTCTTGCATGAACTGTAAGCAAAACCTTTCGATTGTGCGTGCGTCAACACAAAACATAATCACTCATTACTTACGCGCACACACACGCACACAGGCGCACACACAAGCTAAAACAAACAAACAAACAAACAAACTGGAAGGCGGGGGGGGACCATATCACAGCGGTACTCCTGTCTTTTTAAGACAGTGGGCGTGGCTTGTAAAGTCGAGAGGTTGGTAGGACAACAGCGGTGAAACATGGCGGCGCACATGTGAATCTCATGCTACGTTTACCATATTCTAGGAATATGATGCTATTTGGATTCAATCACTAGTTGTTGTGTAAAGTGTTCTTAAACGCACTTTAATTTAACTTAAACAGTCTTTGACTGAATCATGTCAGTGCTAGCTGGGGTTCACTAGTATGAATGCTAGCTAAACATTAGCATTTAGCAACTAACCGTGAACATTTCACTGATCCTAGATGGAGCCCGACCAGCAAATACGAAATGTAAGTTATTGCTATACAGATTAGTTATTCATTAAGACAAATACAAATCTAAAAGCTATCACACAACATATTGTTGTCTTCGAAACACTACCGATACTGTACGTATGTCTTCTGTAGCTTCGGGATTTCCTACTAGTGTACAACCGAATGACTGAAATTTGCTTCCATCGATGCACCAGTAACTTCAATTACAGAAGCCTCACCATGGACGAGGTGAGGGTCGTGACAGACTTCATCATTGTCGTTGTAACTGATGTTTAGATGGATTAGATGGGTAATTTGTCTTATTTTTTAATAACTGCCATTTGTAATGCTTATTTTGCAGGACAAGTGTGTGGACAATTGTGCTGGTAAGCTGATCCGTGCCAATCACCGTCTGATGGGAACCTATGTTCAGCTGATGCCCAAAATGGTCCAGCGTCGAATGGAGGAGATGGAGAGCAAGGCTGTAGAAAATGCCAAAGCGGCAGAGGTCGAAGCTTCTATGGCAGCAGTGCCGGCGGTTACTGAAAGCTTATCAACATATTCTGAAACATCCATTGCCCCATTTACATCCCCTCAAGAAGCATCATTTATAACACCAGCTGAGACTGTGAGTCCAGTTCAGATGCCCACAGTGCATGGACAGGCAGTTGTTAAACCTATATTACCAACCAATAGCCCAGTTTTAGGTGAATCTATGTTTAAATCAGAGGTCACTGGTCTTACTTTGAATCCATCAGATAGAGTAGAGCAACCTCTGGCCACTTCCATAAGCAAAATCACAAAAACAATCTCACCTGTAACAGAACATGTAAATCCTGCAGTACTTCATAAATCTGTTAATGGGCCATCTTGATCTGCCCCAAAACTATTTGTGTCTACATTAGTAACTCGTGCAATGCATAAAGCCACAATGGGGCTAACAAGCCAATATAAAGGCCCGAGAGTGTTTCGTATTCTCTGACAAGTAATGAGACTTTGCCTAGGGATATCAAAATTCAGAAAGGACTTTTGTGTGTCCTGGTTTGGGCCTTCTTTTCTAGACAGAGACTGCTCTCTTAAACCAACAGTAGTCCCTTATGTTACAATATCCGCTGTGACTGGCTGAACTTGTAATATTGGAAATTGGCTTTTCATCATTAATGAATAAAATAAAATGTATTAAAAAAACAAAACTCTATTCTGAAGTGTGTGCTGACATAGTGATGGATCCAATGAGATGTATCTTACAGTTATAACAATTTGAATTTGAATGGATATTGCAAAAGCACCAGTTATAATAAAAAGCAAGTGAAACATGTCTGTACATTGTGATTTCACCACCCTTACCTCTTTATAAGCTGAATGGCTTGATTGTCATTGAACAAGATTAGAAAGCCTCCATGATAGCAGTGCAATATTCACTGTCCTGTTATGTTGAAACATCTCAAATAAACTATATTGTCAGGAATTACTTTGTTCATGTTGTCATTACAATGTCGCACAACAACCACACGTTTTCCTCTTTTATTTAGTGTATTACCTGTACTATTAGCTTACCAAGGTATACAAATACATTGTTGTGCATGGTTATGTTTTCCCCTATATTTGTAGTCATTTCAAAAAAATAAATAAACAATGTTTTGGCCAAAAGGAGCCAGAGTTAAAACAATCAGCTAGACACTGGAGAAAACAATGGAAGAGGATTTTGCTACTACAGTACCGTATTGTTACCAGTTAGATAAAGTAGAGGTAAAGCAGCGCTAATGGGTGTTGGGGCAATAGTATTAATTATGTCCAACAGGCGGCAGTGTTGTTGTACTATTTTGGGCCTGTGATCCCAGTCCCCACACACAGCGCCTCCAAGTTCTCTCATCAAACAAGAAGAGCGGGGCGTGGACACGGAGAATCTTTTTGGAGACTATAGACTAGGGAAAATTTCCCGTCATCGCGCCTGAAACTGGATATTTGAGAAACTCATTTGTAAGTAAACACGTTAAATATTTTTTTATTAGCTATTTTTTGTTGTTTAGACTACCACTTGATAGCACATTTGCGACAGAATAGATTCGTGTTTCAAAGACCTACCTGTCCTATTCCTCATAACGGACTTTCTGTTCCAACTAGCCTATTACTTAACATTCCTTCCTATTGTATCGGTTACATTTCAACTACACTTTTATGACAAGCTCTCAATGTCATCACGCCCACAGTACGCTCATAGTAGCTCATGTACGCGCTTCATTGTCCACTACAGAATACCAATGGCATGCGCATAATTCCAAAAAGCCCCGCCATAATAACAGATGTGGACCACACAAACATTACACACCATAACAGCCTAAATATAACAATATATGGTGGGAACACAACTTTTTGGCATCTTGTTTACAGCCAACCCTGAGCTTTTCGAGAGTGAACGAACCTACCACCCTTTTGCTTTGGAGTTGACCAATCATTTTACAGTATCTTAATAGCAGTGTCACTAACACTTGGTTTGTATGCTGCTTGCCCCTGATCTCAGAAGAGACAGGGACACGTCAAGAAGACCTACGACCATGGATGACATCTTCACACAGTGTCGAGAGGGGAACTCAGTGGCTGTACGGCTGTGGTTGGACAACACAGAGAACGACCTCAATTTGGGGTAAGGTGATGTGCTCACACCTCGCATATCCGTTTTGTTGTGGTTTAGAAATAGACACAATTGCCGATGACCACAATGCTGTACCCTATGCTTAGTGTCTATATTTAATGTATACCACACAGAGTGGTATTTGTTTAAGATCCTTACTGTGCATGTGTGATAGGTTCAGTGTGTGTGTGTGTGTTGAGGTTTCCCTGGTGCAGAGCAAGGCAAATAGTTTCTATTTTGTGCACTCCATATAAATCTCAAATTTTTCCTGCACGTCACTAGAAATTTCTTTAGAAAAAACTGTGTATTGATGTCATACCCATAAATAGTTACAGAGAATTGTGTTTGTGTGTGTGTCTGCACGTGGAAAATTGAAAGGGTTTGTGGTGAAAACTGCAATATAAATGGGACAGTCAACTGATTTATTAATTAAACCCATCAAATGCAGCAACAGAAAAAGAATTGAGTAGCACAGACATTTTTCCAGAAGAGTGACCGCATACGAGGAATAGTTATCTGAGTTTGGGTCAATCCTTAGAAAGCTTTTTTTTCTCTGCTTCTTCTTCTTCTTCTTCTTCAAGCAAAGCCATTGGTTCTCTCTGGGCAAGGCCATATATGAGCAAATTGTTGATGTTTGTGACGTTCAGGCCAGCAGAGCTCCGCTCCGGGCCAACCGCAAATGAGCCAAAGCCATTTCCTCTATTCAGCTCCTTACAGGGTTGGGCTGTCTCTGGCAGTGTCTTGGGCAGCTAGCAGCAGTCACCGTATAAACATCTGACCGGTGATTATGCTGCTGGCCTGATGTTATGACTACAGCCTCACGCTGAGGAGCCACAGTCGTGTGCAGCTAAACCCCGCCCCCTTTCAGAATTTCTATGAAATGGCGCAAGTAGAGAACATTTGTTCAGACGGCACTGGCATTCTTTTCTTTTCCTGTATCTGATGTAAGGGTTAGGAATGGGGAAGACTGGGAACACAGAGACTAAAATATATGGCATTCTGAAACTCCCCCTGGAGCTGAGAGAGAGAGAGAGAGAGAGAGAGAGAGAGAGAGAGAGAGAGAGAGAGAATGTGGTACAGGATTCCACTCTGTTTTCCTCTCTGTCGTCATTCCTGACTTTTTTTCCTGCATGTCTTTTTATAGCAGACATGGTGTGTGTGAGCACAGTATGTTCAACGGCTATACAATCGATTTTAAACGGCCAGAGAATGCAAAGGCTGCTAGAGTAGGTTTCATTGACAAACAGAGTGCAGCTGGCACCGATTTGTGAGTAAACACATTTTAGAGGCAGTTTCAATGTCACAGGAAGTTGCGTGCAGGTGACAGGCCTGTTCACTAGAACAGTGTGTGTGTGCGTGCGTGTGTGTGCGCGCGCGTCTAGCCAGCGCGCCTGCTTTCAGACATATTTAGCAGAAGTATGTGGTCATGTCTAAATAAAAACTGGTTGAGAGATACTGAGGGACAGGCAGGGAGAAAGAGTATCTTCCTAGACGACCTTTTGTAAGCTGATACGTGCTCTAAGTTGTTACGTGCAATAGTGCAACCGGGGTGGTCTCAGCAGTATGACCAAGGGAGATGGCTCTAAATTCCCAGTCCCAAACCACCTCCCTTCCCCCATCCACACCCACCACTGCCATGCACTCCCACGAGAAAGTAACCGTTTACATTAACGTAAATAACTAACTAAGTCAAAACTATTAAAAACATCCCAGCCATTCCCCTTACTCCTCTGACCAAAAAGTGTCACGTCATGACATTATTATTATTTCTTTATTTTTTGTTGAAAGATTGACTT
Source organism: Typhlichthys subterraneus (assembly GCA_027564835.1). Taxonomy (NCBI): domain Eukaryota; kingdom Metazoa; phylum Chordata; class Actinopteri; order Percopsiformes; family Amblyopsidae; genus Typhlichthys; species Typhlichthys subterraneus. Next base: position 8,470 of record JAODUH010019644.1, on the reverse strand, counting down.
CTCTTTGCTCTGTCGTCTCCATAGAGACGACCATGGCTTCAGCCCCCTCCACTGGGCCTGCAGGGAAGGGCGTAGCGCCGTGGTCGACATGCTCATCATGAGAGGCGCTCGAATTAACGTGATGAACCGGGGCGATGACACTCCATTACACCTCGCTGCCAGCCATGGACACAGAGACATACTGGAAAAGGTGCACGCAGCTCACACGCACACATGCACACGCACACACTGCTTTAAAAAGAGGCCATTAAATATACGGCATTACATATGTTATTATTACATGTGTTTTACTATTTTGAGCTGATTCAGTGCAAAGCAGACCCCAATACAGTCAATGAACATCCCACTACAGTATATGTTGTGTTACAGCTGATTTAATGCAAAGCAGACCCCAATACAGTCAATGAACATCCCTCTATGTGTTGTGTCACAGCTGATTCAGTGCAAAGCAGACCCCAATACAGTCAATGAACATGGAAACACGCCCCTCCACTACGCCTGCTTCTGGGGACAAGACCAGGTGGCCCAGGTACAGAACACTCCAGCCACACCACTTGTTGGCTGAAAACGCCCTCGTCTGGTCAAACACTGTTACTGCAGCACGCTTGGTTGATGTTTGGGGATGATCAGGAAAGTAGAGATAAACAAATCAAATGAGACTTTTAGTAAGTCTCAACTAAATGGTTTTGAAAACACAATACGATTCTTTGTATTTGAAACTGCAGGGTTTTAGTTTGTGTTATATACAGTATGTAACTGTTATGTTAATTATCCAAGGGTATAAAATCATTGTAGAAAGCCTATGCGTGTGTTCCAACTGTGTTCCACTGTGAATTGTCCAACTTAGCATAGGCAGGGACTAATAATTGAAACTGGAAGGACCTTTACTTTCTGGTCTGACTTTTACACTTCTGTAATTCCCTGTCTATATGTAAGACCAGAAGTCAGTAGACACATCTAACACTTTACTTTTGCGTTCACAGTTAAAATGTGTATGTAATGTGTAATCCCTCTGTGTGGTTCCCTCCTCTTTCTTCCCTAGGACTTAGTAGCCAGTGGGGCTCAGGTGTGTACATGTAACAGGTATGGACAAACACCTCTGGATAAGGCCAAACCTCACCTAAGCCAGCTGCTTCAAGGTTAGAGATAACATGGTTTAGGTCGAGATGTTAAATTGTCATGTTTAAATTGCACATTCACGGTTTTATTTGCTTTCAACACAAAGCGTACATAGTTAGTAATGAATTGTTTGATATTTCCTTCCTGGCGCTATGTATGGTTTTTAGAGAAGGCAGAGAAACAGGGCCAGAATCTAACCAAAGTACCGTACAAGGAGACGCTCTGGAAGGGCACCATGCGGACACGTCCCCGTATGTGCAAATTAATTTAACACAACCCTGAACACTACTGTGTATTTCTGTTTGACCAGCCTTATTTCTGCTCTCTTAGGTAATGGTACTTTGAACAAGCAGGCTGGTATTGACTTTAAACAGCTATCTCTCCTGACCAAGATCAATGAGAACCATTCCGGAGAGGTCATTCCCTGTTTACATGTTTATATCTGAGATGTATAATGATTGTTCGTTATGCCTTGGGTCTTACGTCATGCTATCTCTGTGTAGTTATGGCAGGGTCGTTGGCAAGGGGACGAGATTGTAGTTAAGGTGCTGCAGGTGAGAGATTGGACAACCAGGAAGAGCAGAGACTTCAATGAGGAGCATCCTAAACTCAGGTACAAACGATATTAAGTCAAGACAGTCTGTGGCTGTCTGTGTATTACTGTGTATTGCTTGAATGAGCACAAAGTCTACTAGTACTCACTTATTAAAAATGATATATAATATTTAAATAAACATTCCCAACCATCTGTCTTACTCTCTGACCTATATCTTTTCACAACAGGATATTTTCTCACCCCAACGTGTTGCCTGTTCTGGGTGCCTGCCAATCACCGCCCTCCCCTCACCCCATAATTATAAGCCATCACATGTCATTCGGATCTCTTTACAATATACTACACCAGGGCACAAGTGAGTAGCTTTTGTTTAATGGTGCTTGGCACAAACATGCTATACACTATATAGATGGATTATCTTTTTTTAAATATCAATATAAACATAAATTTCTGCTCTCCCCTCCTGTTCTTAGCATTTGTGGTAGACCAGACACAGGCAGTTAAGTTTGCGTGGGACATTGCCAGTGGCATGGCTTTCCTCCACACTCTGGAACCAATGGTTTCACGACTTTTCCTCAACAGCAAGCATGTCATGGTGAGACATAGTTAAGCAGCTTTCTGGAGTCTGTGAGAAATTCCACATTCTATTACACTATGGGTGAGAATAGAGTGTGGGGCGTAACATGACATTAACGTGACATTTATCCAACTAAAGGAGGGCCAAAACAAAATATGCATTGTCACATGGGCCTTTTTGGCACCAATTGGTGACAATATGAACAAAGCAAGAAATAAAAATATATTTTGACAAAAATAAAAATATAACATTCAAAATCCTTACCACAGGAAATATAAATTCATCAATACCAACAGAGCATAAGTGCAGTTATGTTATGTTGGCACCAACTGGATTAGTATGTTCACTGTTGAAATCTTTTGTTTTTTAACTATAAATTGATTAGGAATTCACTTTTGGCAGTAGAAAGAGCTCAAAGAGAGCTTTCATTTGAGATATAGCTCTCCATTTCACCCAAAATGTCACTTTCCTGAGATGAATTCCCAAATCACTATCATGTAGCATTTACATCCCACCATTAATAAGACGTGTCTGGTTGGCAGATTGATGAAGACATGACAGCCAGGATCAGCATGGCAGATGCCAAGTTTTCCTTCCAGTGTCCTGGTCGTATGTACTCGCCAGCATGGATGGCACCTGAAGGTATTTGTTCTCTCGTGTCCTTCTTTCTCTTCCTCCATCAAAAATCCCTCTTTTCTATATCGTCCTCTTTCATTTTGGACTTCTCCCCTCAAGCTGAACGTTCTGTTTCAATTGGCGTTACACTTTAGTTTCCCTAACGTGATTGGCTATTTGACTGAGTGTGGGAGTATAGGTAAGAGGTGATTGGATGCACTCCAGAAACACCTTTGGCTAAATCTGACACACAAAGGTTTAGACACAACAAGCACACAACTGGAAAAACTGTATAATTCTTGAGAAGGGTGAATAAAGTTCAATAATTGGGCTCGTTACGAAGTTCAAACGTTTCCAAAGATTGTTGTAAAATAAAGAAAAAAACATAATGATCACAATGAAGCATTGGGAGTTTAAAATAATGTTATAGAGAGCCTAAGTCACTTCAGCATTATGGGACCTTAGTTCGAAAAATATATAGTTATATATATATAGTCTTTACAAATATATTTTAAATAGACAAACATCATACGTGTACTTTGTGATACATTTCAAGCAGCCTCAAAACATAATTAGATTCTCGCCATTGACAACAATACATCTTTTTTCAAAACTAAGGTCCCGTAATGCGCAAGTGACTTAGGCTCTCTATTATCAATGTTAATAATGATGCTGATATGTTGGTTTATCCTGTTGTTATATTCTCTATCTAGCCACATGTCACGTTGCAGTCTCAAAGGGCTGTACAACATACATTTCACATGGAAACAAACAACACCCCCTAAACTGCTCCTCCCACCGGTCAAGGACAAACTTCCATTAAAACCACACGGGGAAATAAAGGGAAGAAACCTTGACACGACACGTGACATCTGAAAACCTGCTTTGTCATTTACTTACAGCTGTTGAGTGCTAGTCATGCTATGGTTAAGAGGCATGTGACTCATGTGAACAGATTAGAAACTAATGCCTCTACATGTCCACTACCTGATCTCACATTACACCTACAGTATACTGGCGAGTACAAAGTAGCTTCCTGTACGTTTTTGATGGTTCCCATGAAATCTCGTGGAATTGTATAACGTCTATTCCAGACATGGAAAATACGGACATTATTTATGTTTTGGCCGAGTCAAGGAATATCAGGGAATTTACAGTGTATGTGCATGATAATCTAAATAAGTGCAACATTGTTATTGATGTGATTAAGTGCTTGAGCAAGGTTGCTTAAAATCCCCAAACAAAAGACACAGAAGACATAAGAACAAAGCATGTCTGTTTTGTATGAAACTTGATCTACAGGAGAATTTGAAAGCAATGCAGAATGCCTGATAGCCTTACTGCATTATATATTGTCAACTGATGCTAGATTTAGTGTTTTCCTTTACATAAATAAATCCATTTCCACCATACATTGATGGAGTGAAGGCACAAATTGATGCTTTAAGTGTTTGATGCTCAGAATACCCTTGGATTAAATTTAACCACTGGTGTGAATGTTTACTTGCATATACCTACCGGTATGTGAAATATATAATCACATTAATACTCAGTTTGAATATCGTTGTCATGTTGCCTGTCCCTTTTACACAGACATCGTTATGGTTGTCTGATTTTACGTTCACTACAGGTCATAGAATCGTGGATGTTTAGTCAGTGAAAGTCATGGAAGAGTCAGGGAACCCTGTTGATAGTTCAAGATACGGAATTTCGCTACTGGCTACTTATGCACCAGAGGCTTTGTGTTGTCCTTTGTCAGGTTTAAACTTATAGGTAAATATGCTTTTTAGTTTTAACCACAAACTTATTTAATCTTTTTCTGCAAATGAGTCTTTAAACCGTCTAATTAAAAAGCTACCTCTATATGTTATGTCTACCTATAAGTCAGCGTTTATGTAAATTCTCAAATTCCTGCCTGCCTTGAATGTTTTGTTGATTCTGTTTTTACTTGCAAATATTATGTTTATTGTGTACAAATTACATTTCAGAAGGGAACATAAAGGCATTAGCACACTACACTAGGCGTCAATCGTTCAGTTAGTTTATATACTGTATGTAGTTAGATGTTCTTGCAGTGTTTGCGTGTAACTCATTAACTCCTCATTGTGCAGCACTTCAGAAGAGGCCAGAGGACATCAACAGGCGGTCAGCTGACATGTGGAGCTTTGCAGTGTTATTGTGGGAGCTAGTTACCAGAGAAGTCCCATTTGCTGACCTCTCCCACATGGAGATAGGCATGAAGGTGTGTGCCTTTGTCTGTGTGTTTGTGTGCATGCACATGCAGAATCAAGCTGAAATTAAATGAACGTCCTAACTCTACCACCACTCAGGTGGCTCTTGAGGGTCTCCGGCCTACAATTCCACCAGGCATCTCCCCTCATATCTGTAAGCTAATGAGGCTGTGCATGAATGAAGATCCAGCTAAAAGACCCAAGTTCGACATGATCGTCCCCATCCTGGAGAAGATGCAAGACAAGTGAAGGCCACAACAGTATTTTCTTTTTTTTATTACAAAACGATTGAACCACAATCCACTTTATTGTTATCTTCACTGACATTCACTGCTTAAGCTATTGTAAATATATTATGATAGGACCACTTGTCACTGCTAAACTATGGCCATGTTGCCACCACTATGTATACATTGGTCTAACCACGGTGCTATTTCATTGTGCCTACTGTTAATCTTGCAGTCATTGTTGAATCTGCTAAGCCGGGTGAAATGTTAATGCGAATGTTTCTGTGAGCATTTGAAAATGAATGCCTTAGAAGCAATATTTATACAGTTTTGCTGACTACCTATGCAATAAATGTTTATATTTATAAACAGACGTGTTTTTTGTGTCACATGACTGTGTGGCACAATTAATGCTGACTTGAAGGTTGCAGTTTCATCAAAACACATGCCTCATTTCTGGTTTTCAACCTCAATGGGGAATTTCAATCTGCAGACTTTAAACATACTAATTTTATCCTAAAAATAAAGAACATATCTTTACTAAAATTAAATATATAATACACAGGGAGAAGCAGAACATTCCATTTTATGATAAAACATTTTCCACATGTGATTGATTGAGTCTGTGCACGGATAGACGGGATGATCACAGAAGCAATCAGTGAACATGTGAAACATTTACTCTGTATCAGTCTTTTAAGCCCGAATGTCCAGGCATAATGTCTGATACCATATCGCGTATGGTATCAGAGGACTATAGGGTCAATTCAAACCGATGGCTATTGTCTCTGAGCATAAGAGGCTTGGAAAAGTGTGGACATGTATATATTTTACAAGGGTAAATACAATTGCATATTGTATTTCCTTAGAGAAACTCGAATTGTCTCTTGTGGAAACATTTGTTTTTGCCGTTTTATATGTTTGGTTATACACGTTTAAAATGTCAATAGCAATTCAAATTCAATAGAATTGTATCATGATAATAATGCAATGATATTAGCCTATGCTAGGAGGAAATCAATATAATTTTAAAGATAAAGAAAATATGTTGACATATATTACGATTGAGCTGGTAGCCTATTATAGATGTGTAGGTCTAGGTTACTGCAGGGGAATGACCAGGCGCATCCTTCCAAATAATGAAAAAAAAAAAAACGTTCATAGAAATCACGTGATCAGTCAGCTGACATCCGTGGATTTATTATTCAGTCAAAACAGCACCAACAGCCAATGTATGTAGACTGACTGCATGGAGCAACATACCCGACCTCGTTTTTAATTTGTCACAAACCTTTCAATTTTATTACCCACTCTACACACCGAGAATAATTCGACCTTGTGCAACGTGAGAGGTATTATGGTACCGGCACTGTAACTGCAGTGTAGGCCTATGGTGAATGTTCCTGTTCCTAAACCAAGCGGGGCGTCAACTGATTTGTTTGTCTGTTCGTGCGTGTAAGACGTTTCCTCATTTAATGTGTTAAGCACCGCATCTTTTCTGTCCAGAATGTGTATTTCCTCTAGCGAGTGACTTGAGGTTATTCTCTATACCTGCTCGTCAGTAGCCTACAATGGGGCTGTCCGCGGTGCCCTCCACGTTAGTGGCGACAAGCTGCGCCCTGGTTTTGCTTATGTCGGTGTCCGGGACTTCTCATCTGTTTCAAGCCACGAGAGAGCGAAACCTTGTGTCTATGGAGAAGTTTACCCGAATGAGTGTTGGATTTAACTGGAGAAACCTCACCTGTGTCGCATGCAAAGCAGTGTTTACAATCCTTGACATCTCCCTCCTGGTAAGGACATTTTACAGTCACAAAGAAAAATTACCAGACACAGTAGGCTATTCATCCAAAATAATTGTTTAGTATTATTTATACATCAGTTAAATGCATTCAGTTCACTGTTATTACATGCTGTTGCCTCCTAAATATGAAACTGTTTTCTCTCATGATTTTACGTCTCCAACCTATCCTGGTTTCTCTCCCACGTTCTTTGATAAGAGTGATGCAAACACAGAGCGGGTGGCTCACATGGTCTGCGACGCCTGCATTCGCCTCCATTTGGCAGATGAGCTTGTGTGTCGCCAGATAACCGAGCTTTTCAGGGACGACTTCATCCGGGCATTGCAGGAGTCTCTACTCTGGCCCTCAGAAGCGTGTGCCCTGCTAGTGGGCTCCTCTTGCGGTAAATTTGACCTGTACGCACCCTGGAACATCAGTCTGCCCAACATCCCCAAACCTCCAGTCAGTCCTCCATCGCCACCTAAGCCGGGCTCACCCCAGAGCAGGATTCTGTTCCTCACAGACGTTCACTGGGACCAGGTCAGTGTGACATCGTGTCATTGCAGTGCTTTCATTTTTTTAAAGGTGTACTAATGTTAGCCTATAGCTGAGCCTATGCATTTATAGCTATTCACTCTCCAATAGTTTTGATGTTGTGTGGCAATACATCAACGAGGAGTCTGAGAATAGCGCTCCAATATCGCATGTCGTTCATGAGACCTCAAGCTTGCTTCTCACAGAAGTGAGCAGAGGGACGTGACAGCGTCCGGGCTTTGAGTGTCAGTCTGTGCGCTCACCAGACGATCTGTTGACAGGAGTACGAAGCGGGCAGCAGCGCTGACTGCAAGGCCCCTCTGTGCTGTCGTAATGAGTCTGGTTCTCCCGAGTGGAGGCGGAGGGGTGCTGGGTACTGGGGAACGTACAGCAAGTGTGACCTGCCTCTGCGCACCGTGGAGAGCCTTCTGCACAATGCTGCCAGGACCGGCCCTTGGGACTGGGTCTACTGGACTGGTGACATCCCAGCGCATAACGTGTGGTCTCAGACCAGGAAACAACAGCTGTCTGAGCTCACAGTGATCTCCAAGCTCATCTACAAGTAAGGACACGCTGGTCAGGGTCATATACTGTATGTGAACAGAACAGAAGCCTTTTTTATTATTTTTTTTTATAGCCTCCCTAGCCGATCTATGAAGCTATAAAGTTCATATTGCACCCGTAGCCAAAACTGACAAGCATATGGCCGGTGTTAATAATTGATGATAATTTGATCTCTCTCTCTCTCTCTCTCTCTCTCTCTCTCTCTCTCTCTCTCTCTCTCTCTCTGTGTGTGTTTGTTTTTTATCACTTTGTTTAGATATGATTATTCA
>JAODUH010019633.1:1860-23168 GCA_027564835.1 Typhlichthys subterraneus | reverse complement strand
ATAATAATAATAATAATAATAATAATAATAATATATTGTTGTTTAGCATTATTTTTATTGTACTATTTGTAACCTGTGTACAGTGTGATGTTAGCACCATTGTTGTAGGTTTGCATGTAATTGTATAAGTTTGTCACTGTAGCATTCATAATTAGCCAATTACTTTATGATTAGGCTAGATGTCCATGTGTTTCTTAACAGTTATTAAGGTTATGGCATAGCCTATCTGTAAAAAAAAAATCTTTTCGTTTTTTGGTATTTTGTAAGGCCAAACATCCCATTATGAATGCACTGGTTAAGACTAATACTATAGTTTGAATAATGTTCCTTTGCCTGTAATCTTTCTCTCCAGGTCAGATGTTCTAATTGGTGCCCCTCGGGCTAACAGTTCAGTCCCTTCCAGCATTGTGGAGCGTGGAGCTGTCTACAGTTGTCCCTGGAGCAACGCTGCTTCCTGCCAGCAATTGCAGTTTGATAACAAAGGTATGACCTTTGTCTAGTTAGCCCTTAGCTATACTGTAGCAGTTAGCCTCCAACTAGTTCCTTGTATGACAACTAGTAGGCACTCATTAACCTAGTTAGCTCTCAGATAGATTTAGTCTCACACCCAATAGCCTGTAGTTTGCCCACATTGCCCCATAGGTAGCATAACAAAATGTGACCTAACATGTCTATTGCGTGTCAGGGCTTACAGTAGCCTACTATGGAATGTGTGATACGAGGGACGATCGGATGATCATGCTCACACAAGTCTGTGTTTGTGTGCGTGTGCGCAAAGCATGTCACAGAATGTGCTTGTTTGCTGCAATGCTCTTATTGTTTGTTTATATTATGATGTTGAGTTGACTGTTGACTGATCACCATCCAGGCTGAGTATCTTTAGTAGAGTATCCTCCACTAAAGATCTTAATAATAAATAATAATCTTGCCACACTTCCATTGAGTTATTCAAACATTCCCTGTAGATTTTCCAGACTCTCAGAAATCTCGATCTCACTGGTTATAACAAAACTTTCCATGAAAGGATGTCTGACTGTTGGACATGGGTACTCGAGAACATATGAACCTATAGGAGAGGTGTACAAGCCATTCAGAGCAACAACACAATCAAGAATGTTCTAGTGGTTGACCAATGTGGATTTTTAAAGGCTGAGGAGCAGGAAAAGGCAGATTCAGTAGCAGACAATTAATCAGATACTTGTGCAATAACATTAGTAGTTGGCTACTTTTGCATAAGCCGTTATAGATATTTTTTTTTTTTGTACTTTTCAGTAAGAATGTTTTCATTATGAAGGGAATATCCTGAACTGTGATTTAGTCATAGTTGCTAAAAGAACATCCTAAAGTGTGATTTGGTAGATTACATCATCCATAATTATGTTCACAAACAACCAGGTTATATTGCCAAACTACCATTGTTTGGAGAAACGTTACTTTGAGTGTTTTGGAAGCGTTGAGGTAAAAATCCCATCTCAGTGGTTATTGAAACTATTACAGGGTTTTTGAAATAGTTGTGGCCATCTGAAAGTCAGTGGTGGGTCTGTCAGGCTTAAGATAGAAATACACCAAGGCGTGGACTAGCGACTGGGACGTCTTCTAACGACAGCCTAATTACCATTTCTGTTTGTCGCGATTATGCGTGTTCCACGAACAAGTGCATGCTCTTTCAGCTACCTTCTGAGTCTGTGTGGATAACCCAGAAAACTTAAACAAGAAAGACTGACAGCGGATAAAGAGCGAACCACAACACTCGCACCAAAATCTAGTAGCCTAGTGCTTACGTTATCAAATGTAGGCCTTTCTATGTCTTTTGTTAATTCATAATTAAATGAAGAGAAGACGAAGGAGTCATATAGAACATAAAAAGGAGAGCAACACGATGCATATCCATCCATTTGCTGTGATATAGAGGTATCATGTTGAAATGCAAACAGTAAACAGTTGTTTTTGAGCTGCTGAATAAAAATATATTTTCTCACTGTTATTAGGTTTTTGTGTTTTTTATATTACTACTATTTAGCGATTTCCTTCACCTCTCGCCGATTCAAAATTTGAATCGCTAAAAAAAGTTGAGCGTCGGGTTTTGGTTGATAGGAGCAGTCGGCCAAAGAGTCAACCAGCGACCTGGCGATTTCTGTTGATAAGCAGTCGCTCCCACACGCACAAGCGAAACTCGCTGCCGTGTAGTTCTAGCTTTACAGTTGTTTAGATATGGCCATTGGACCTTAGTTCTACTATAGTCTACTAGCATTTAACTGCTAACAAAATCCTACAATGCTAGCAAAACAGACGGCATTGTGCCTTCAGTATAATGCATTATACATGTTGTACTATAATCAACAACCTTCGTGGTCATAATTCACATATAACGCTGTGTTAATATAAATATCTTGCGCAAGGTGGCAGGTAAGACGTTACGGAAACTACACAGCCATCGGCCACTCGCTATCAGAGCCATGTTCTGCCGATGAAAGTCAGTAAAATATACCACTAGCATGGTTGACCTCTAGAATGTTCTCTTTGTAACAGTTGCTTGTGTGAATGTGGCTCGATGCTGGTTTGAATCACATTAGGTGGAAATTCATGCATTTACAATGCAATCAAGGAGTAGTACAAGCCGGACAAATATTATGTTCAGTTTTATGGTGAATGTTAGTGTGCCGCAGCCAGATATCATATTATTATGATTATTATTATTATTGCTTGTCAGGACAGAATTGCTTGTCATATATTTGTGAGTTCATCAATAGTAGTCGTATGCGTGTGTGTGTGCGCATGTGTGTGAGAGACAGTACAAAGAGTGAAAACCTTAGAAAAGGTTGTGGCAGCTAAATTAAGTTTTGGAGGAGTTCCAGTCTGGTTTCCGTCTAATGCATTCTACAGAAACTGCTCTCCATAACGCCAACACCCACTAGTGGCAGCATTCGGTGGCGCATCAAGGAATGCAACGTTCGAAACATAAAGACAAGTTAACGGTGGAGCGCAAATATCTGCAGATATTCAGTGCATTTTTATGGCTTGCCGCTCAATAAATAGAACAGTGTTCTTAACCTTGGCGTTGACGCGCATCAAGACGCCAGCAGTAAGCGACGCCTGTTAAAAAGAACTAGTTCTAAACTCTTGCGACTTTTGGCGTGCGTTGTCGCCTTCAGTGTGTTGTGGCCTTTAGGGTCTCGAATGATATCATGATGGCCGGTGATGAGGGTAAATGTTCTGTACTTGTCCTTCTAGATATTACTGCAGCAATCGATACTGTTTACCACTGCACTCTAATTCGTAGACTTAACACATTTGTGGGCACTAAGGGATCAGCCCTTGATTGGTTTTCATCCTACCTCTCAGACATTAGTTTTTCTGTGTCAGTAGGAACATGTCTGACTCTGCCCCTGCCCCTTGGTCCTGTGGTGTGCCCCAAAGTTCTGTGCTGGGCCCTATGTGGTTCAGTCTATATATGATTACTCTTGGAAAGATCATTAGTAATTTAATGAAATATCTTATCATTGTTATGCAGATGACATCCAATTATGTCTTTTAATTCTGATAGGCCTGATGCAATGTTAAACCTCCGTTAACACACGGCAGTCAACTTTTTACAATTAAATAGAGACAAAACTAATGTGCTGATAATTGCCGCAGACAAATTGTTCCCTAACATTATGCTGGCTATTGGGTCTTTATCTTCCTCTGATTGTGGAAATATACAAATGTTGGGTGTCATTTTTTTATACATTTATGTGTTTTAACAGTCATGTAAAATCTGTGATTCGTTCCTGATTTGTTTTTTTTCCATTTCGGGAACATTGTTAAAATTAGAATGGTAACTGTTTTATCAAGAAAGAAGATGGAGATGCTTCTTCATGCTTTTAATTTAATCAAGATTGGAGTATTGCTTTGCATTCTACACTTCAACAAATCATCAATGGACTGACTGCAAGTACAACATGCTGATGCAAGGCTCTTAACTAAAACCAGCTAGAGAGCACGCAATACCCCTGTGCTTGAGGCCCTACACTGGCTACCTATTGGCCTCAAAGTTGATTTAAAAATTGTAGTCATCACTTACAGAGCCGTACATGGTAAAACTCCTCCTTGCATTCTCAATCTTTTACATGCACACACACCCCTGGTCGGTCTCTGAGGTCTTCAGGCCAAGACCTTTTAACTGTCCTGACATGTTTTAAGACGAGGTGACTGTGCTTTTTGCACTGTGGCTCCTAGGCTGTGAAACTCTCCCGCTAGCCTTGAGAATTTGCAATATGGTGTTGTTGCCTTATTCATTTTTATGGTATTGTACATTTTATTATGTTTTATTTATTTCCTTTGTTCATCTTTTTTTTTGTAAAGCACTTTGTGACCCTTCTTGTCTGTGAAAAGTGCTATATGAATACACTTACTTACTTACTTACTTACTTACTTAATGTGCTGACCGGAGGTGAGAGGAAGGAGAGGATACTGTATGTCCAGCTGGTCTCCCCTCCCTGCTAACGAAAGCACTCCTTTTATGGTCAAAAATCTCAAAGGGCACACACACACAGTGTTCTGTTCATCATGTTGCTATGTTTCTGAGCCGTCTGAAGCTTTTTGGAGGTAGATAGCCTAAATAATACATTTGATCCACAAAAGCAACAACACAAAAGTATATCTGTGTCCACATATAGAAATACCTGTGGAGTTTATAGTGTTTTGTGCATGCCATGATTTCTTTTTACAATTCTTATTTAACAACGTTCACAAAAATGTTCAGTGTCATAAATACAGTAAATGCATGCACACGTAGAATCAAAATATTTCTCTCTAAATTCCATAAACTAGTAGATTAATGCATGCCTTTCATTCCGACAATTGCAGATAAAACAGTTTTCAATAAATTACTGTTTAGAAAAACATGTTTTGGATTTTTGTTTGTTTTTGTTACTCAGAAAATGCCTGCATATACTGTACAGTATTTACTATATTTGTGTGTGTGTGTGAGTGGACACTGTTATAATGCAATGGAAATGTTGTTTTAGTGGAATTAATGTACGCGTATGTGTCTGCATGTGTGCTAGACTCAGTAATGTGCTGTCAGAGTCATGCTAGCCTTTTTGTCTAGAGACACACGCACCCAAGTGCGCGCACACACACAAAAAAAAACAATCTTGTTTCATATGTGTCAGATCTCATGCCATACTGCCTTATGCAATTCACTTTACTGCTGCAGGTCTAAACTAATCTGCGTTGAGAAATGCCTATTATTTTGGTATTCTTTTTAAACTTCTCTTCCTTCCTCTCACTCTTAAAAAGCTTTTCTACTTGTAAAGTTTAGGTTGTTAAAAGTGTGGCAGGTTTGTTGGGGGAGGGGGCTCAGCATTGTTTTAACCAAGATCTTCCACCTTAAATCATGCTGATTTCTGAGCTTATGTTCAGCCGATGAACTGTGGATTTTACTTTGACCACAAGAGACAAATTATGTTGTAACATTTTTATAACAAGAGAAATGTGTTTTCACACATGAGATTATATTTGAGAATTTTTCTTTTGTATGTTTGTGTCCTGTATGTCTAGAGTCAAATTATCAGTTATCAGCCAGTATATTTACTATTAGATAATTCCTACATGTTATTTTGGTGCTATACATTAGTAATAAAAATGACTGCTAAATAAATGTTTTACTGGACAGTTTATCTATTTACTATGTATGTACTGTGTACTATGCACTATTTACTGTGTGTGTGTGTACTATTTACTTTGTGTGTACTGTGTACTATGTATTGTGTGTACTATGTACTATCTACTATGTGTGTACTGTGTGTTGTGTGTACTATGTACTATTTACTATGTGTATACTATTTACTTTATGTGTACTGTGTGTACTATCTACTATGTGTGCACTGTGTGCTATGTACTGTGTGTACTATGTACTATTTACTATGTGTGTGCTAGAGCTGCACGATTTGACCTAAAATCACGATTAATTGAACATTGTACCTCGATTACGATTAATTAACTTATTTTTTTTTGCCTTTGTTTTGCTTTTGTTTTAATTCTGCTGCATGATGCTTCCATTCAGCGAACTAGACGGGCAGAGTTATGTGAATACACCATAGAACTATAAATAAGGAACATAGACACATGCAGGAGTATTTAGCAGCTTTTGTAAAAATATACTATTTGTAAAAACATTATGCTTCAGTATTGCTATCAATGGGCTAAAACATTAAATAATTAAAGATACATGGAGTCATAATTATTAGCTTAAAGAAAAATATATTGACAGACAAAAGTTGACTTACCCTGCTGTATTATCCTGTATAGGCAGCTATGTTTATCATTCATGCATGCATTTAGAATTTCCTTTTCTCTACTGTAACCATTATCCCAGAAATGTTATTTGCATAGGAATGTCTAATTGAAAGGGTTGACTTGACATCGCTATATCTTAGAAGTTACCATATGCATATACATTATTTAAAAAAAAAAATGTTTTAACTATTGTACTGTACACATTTTTTGAGTGTTGTTTTTTATTGGTAGTATGAAAGAGTGTAATGTTTTACAGCTCCCAGTGCAGGGTATGTCTATTACAGTAAACTGTATACTGTAATACCTAACCATATGCCATACAAAACCCTCAGTTGAAAGTAAATACTAAATTAGATGAGCTCTAGGATGCAGATCTAATGAACATGATTGGACCCAGCCGCAAATGAAATGCACACGTACTAGTGCAACAGTTAACCATGAACAAATCTTAGCAGAACTAATAATGCAATCAAAATCTAAATGTCTTTTTGCCAAATACGTAATCTACATTTGAAATGACCTAATTTTTGTTTATGTTTGTAATGTAATAGTTTCTAGTCTGTTATCTAGCTACACAAGGTGATGATACACCTAGGCTGTAGGCAAACAATGTGATGTGTCTCTCAGGTGACAAGCTAAGTGCAGGCGGAGAGCAGATGGAGTT
Organism: Typhlichthys subterraneus; assembly: GCA_027564835.1. Taxonomy (NCBI): domain Eukaryota; kingdom Metazoa; phylum Chordata; class Actinopteri; order Percopsiformes; family Amblyopsidae; genus Typhlichthys; species Typhlichthys subterraneus. Next base: position 16,222 of record JAODUH010019633.1, on the reverse strand, counting down.
TAAATCCAAGCAGTGGTTTGGAGCCTCTGTGAGCTCTAATGGAGAACACATCCTGGTAAGAATAACACAGACGCATGTTACACGCACACACACACACACAGTCTATTGTGACACATTCTAGTGTGACATACTAATGCCTACTAGCACACCCTACTGAACGTTCCTGGACACGATATTTAAGGTGTGGGCAGTTGAGCTATGTGCTGCTTTGGCTAAAGAGATGGGGTCCAGACTAGAATATAAAGCTGACCAAGGACTGTGAAGGCTCCGGAGAGAGGGGTTATGTTGTGTATGAATGTTTTAAGGTCCTTATTGTGCTCCTACCTCATCCAACGTCATTATTAAAGACAAAGGGAGTATGCACAAAATATACAAGTACATGGGCCACTCATTGTGACATTTGTTGTATTTTTTATTATTTCTTCTGAAAACCGTTTTAATAACTGCTTGAAAGGTTCAAATGTTAGAATGCATGCTTTTACTTTAATATCAAGCTTTTTTTGCTTCCCCTTTACTGAGGTTGCTCATTCCACTGAATGTTTTCACTGCTAATGCTGGTATTTCATTACATAATTTGAAAATATTATTGTTTAAGTTTTTTGATTATATGGCTATGCTGAGACCTCTCGCATTCAATGTTATATCTGTAGTCTGTCTTGCAGTCTGCTTGCAACCAGTACATTGAACAGTATTTTGCAATGTGCCATCTGTACTTTGCATGATAAGCCATCAACCCACAGAGACTATGCCATCACAATGACACACATTAGGGCATTAGTCTACCCATCTGTTAGTGGTTCCTTATGGAAAGCACACACAGACAGGCGGAAGACTCAGCGTGTGTGTGTGTGTGTGTGTGTGTGTGCGTGCGTGCGTTCCGCAGGCGTGCGCTCCTCTCTATCAGTGGTCGACATACAGCTTCTCCGAGAGAGAACCAGTTGGAACCTGTTTCCTGATGAGAGGGGCCACTGTGGTGGAGTACTCGCCCTGCAGATCACGTCAGTGTCAGCACAATGTATATTCATGCCTGCCACTGTGCTGCATACCAATAAAGCCAGCTAACATCTGCCTATATGTTCTCCAGAATATAACTCACCTGTAGGCCAGGGTTTCTGTCAAGCGGGATTTAGTGCCGGCCTTCTCAAGGTACACACACACACACACAAGCACTATCAATGTCTGAGAGACCCATAAGGTGATTAACTGGGAACAGCGTTTTCAGTGGGAAGCCAAAAACCACCGGCGCTCATTTATTTTATATCTTGTGTGGTACCCTAGAACAAGCGGGTGGTGATTGGAGGACCCGGCAGCTACTACTGGCAAGGTAACTTTGTTTCTGGTCTGTCTGTCTTGCCTGCCTGCCTGCCTGCCTGTCTGTCTGTCTGACTGCCTTGTTTGTCTGCCTCACAGGGCGTGGCCTTGCTGAGTCAGGGCTAAACGTCTGTAACACACACTTAATTACTACCTCCTGCTGAGCCCACACACACACACACACACGTCCCTGTTTTAGAGCACATTCATTGCTGACAATGGGTGTTTGTGTCAGCGTGTGGTCAGTGCAATTAGGACTGTACCTAACAATGCATGCCGCACTTGTAAACAAAACCAAACATTGTTATTTGTTGTGACTTTCTCTCCTCTCCTGTGATATCAGGTCAGCTCATATCAGACGACATCACTGAGATCTTCAATCGCGTCAACGTACAGACGGACAAGATGGACATTAAATACTCAAACACCCTGTCCACCAAGGCAGCCAGTGAACAGTACGACGACAGTTACCTAGGTAACGCATACAACACACCCTGCACATAAGCAAGCGCAGAGGCATACTATAGCAAACCTACATACACACCCATATTATCTTCGTAACATACACAATAGTATCTGTATTGTCTTCAGACACATTTTTCAATGGCTAAAAAACGTAGTATTGGCACCCGTGAATTATTACACACACCCTATACTTGTACAACTAAAAATAATTTGATGTTTGTCGGAAATACAGGATATACAACTAAATTTACCCATTTTGTTCAACAACATGTAAATGTTAAGCCCAGGCCAAATAATGTGTAAATTTCAAAATACTTTCAATCATTCAGTCTATTGTCTCAAACAATATTGATGTCACCATGTGTGTCATAGGATACTCTGTTACTATTGGAGACTTCAACAATGATGGAAATGAAGGTAAGATAAATAGATGCATGTGGGGTTAGGAGGTCCCTCCCCCGTGGAGCTTAATGGGTAGAACAACTACATAATATGTTCTGCTGTCACATTAAATAGTGTTTACTTGTATCTCTGTACAGATTATGTAACTGGAGTTCCCAGAGGAGAGAAGGCTTTGGGATATGTAAGTATAATCTACAGTGTATACTAGGGGTGTAAGAAAATATCGAAACACCTGAGTGTCGCGATGTTACGGTTTGCGATACTGTATCGATTCTCTACACAGTATCAATTTTTAAAAATTGAGCAAATAAACGTACTTTAAAATAAAATTTTACTAAATTTATTTGTAAAAGGGACAATGTACAAAATACAGAGAATATATGCTTGTTAGCAGATTTATCTTAAAGCTAATTTCCATCTGAAGTCCCTAAGCAAGTTTATATAAGTGTTTGTTATATTTTGGAGTGGCGTCACACATTAGCATTGCTATGACAGTTTTCCACAAATTTAAAATCTCAATATATGCACGCACACACACACACATACACACGCACGCGCGCACACACACACACACACATACACACGCACGTGCACCTGCACACGCACACAGCCACACCCCCCCATACACTCACAAACATTACTGTATGCACTAACATGTAGATGTTTTTAGGTGAACATCTTTCATGGTGGCAATATGGAGTCTGTGGTGAATTTCACAGGAACCCAGGTGAGAAACGTTTTCTAGTTTAAATTTGGTTACTACATTTGGATACTACATTTGATTGGTGGTGTCATTAACTCCAAAACTAGCATAATAATTGCTATAAGGTACTATAGTATAAAGTAATAGTAAGGACAGTATTATGTTCAGGTATAGACACGTAATAAAACGTTTGCATATATGGTAATGAAGTCAGTTTTTCAGTATTTACATTCTCTCTTTCTCCCTCCCGCTTCAAGATGGCTGCCTACTTTGGTCATGCTGTTGCTGCTACTGACATCAATAATGACGGGTGAGTCTAGCCCTGCGTTTAGGATGGTGTAACGTTTACTGTATATTCAATGAACACGAGCAGACGTGGACCAGACGCCATGTTAAAAAACGGTGTCGGGCTGTGGGTTGAACATGCAGATGGCTAACAACAACAAATTAATTGTTGGTGTATTACTGTTGTGTGTTGTGGCTTAGCTGTACAGATGCAAAATATGTTGTTAGGCTACTCTGTTGGTAAAAGAATGTATGCAATTCATATCTGAATGAGACGGCATACATTTAAGATGGTAATGACAGCAACATTTGGTACTGGTACTAAATAGTGATGACAAATAGGTTCCACATATGCAACTACACTTTTAATACAGGTCATTGAGCAAAACTCAAGAGCCCATTAAACACAGTAAACATTGCAAAAGATTTTTTAGGAAACGTCATACGCTAAAACAGTTAATGAAATGTAGCAAACATTCAGTCTACTGAATGCACACTGGCACTGTCCATTACAGGAACAGCTGCCTGAGTAGTGAGTACTCTGCTAGTTTTGAAGGCAACATCTTTGCCTTGAGTGTCTGCAACTGACAAGGTCATGCAATGTGATATTTGTGAGAGCACTGTGGGAAAGGCAAGCCTTTTATATTTGCACCAAATTTTCACAAAACTCTTTCAAACTAATTTAAATTCTAGATCTTAGAAAAAACCTTGTGCCATTTTTCCCAGAATATTCCAGAATTCATCCAAATTCTCCCACAATAACAATACAGGCGATGATGCCATGCATTTTGACAAATAATATGCATCTGTTTGGTTTCAGACAGGCCTTTATCACTTCATTGTAACTTCCTGTTTTCAAGTGCTGCCTTTGCAGGAAAAACTTATTTAGATACAATTTACATGTTGGACTGTGGATCGACAAAAAACATACGTATATTAATGTTCATTTTTGAGGCATGCAAATGAGTTGTGCCATCTGTTAACCTGTCTATCTCTGTCTATTGCTCTCTCTATCACTCTCTCTACCTCTTAGGATGGTAGATCTATTGGTTGGAGCCCCTCTGTTTATGGACAGAGGATCTGATGGGAAACTGAGGGAGGTTGGACAGGTAAACAGAACAGCCCGCTGCTATGCAGCCTGTGAGCATACTCTACACTATCTGTAGGATGTATGCTAGCTACGTTTGATAGCTTTAGTATGTACAGTGGGTATAAGGCTTTAATCAGTTCCCACTAACTGTTTCATCATTCATGTTTTAGTCAATGGAGTTCTAGCTATAAATATCAAGTCTCATGCGCCTTTTAGCTACCAATCATATCATTTCATGGACCCATCTGTTGAAAATATGATTAAAGCATTACATAGTTTAAAAGAAATAGTCTATTGGGATCAAATAAAAATCTAATATGCGTGTGCGTGCGTGTCTGTCAGGTGTATGTTTACCTGTGCAGGGGAGGCTTTTCATTCCAGCCCCCTCAGAAGCTAACTGGCACTGAGGTTTACGCCCGTTATGGGTCAGCCATCGCTGCTCTGGGAGACCTGGACATGGATGGATACAACGGTGTGAACAACCCTCAACCACCTCTGTCTAAGATACATTTCTGTTTTATAGTCTGTCAGTATATAAGAAATCATGTATAAGAAAACATTCAGTGTTGCTGTATTGCTAAATACTTTCAGCCATGGTGGTTTGTGTGTTAAAGGCACCACAAGGAGTTTTACAAAAGCTATATCTATTCCCGGATTAAGACTACATTTCCCATGAGACCCATCCATTGCATCGTCTCAAAGAGCTACATTTATTCTCCAGAGTGGTGTGTTTGGTTGTGGTAGTGAAGACAACAGTTGAGAAATGTAGCGTCGTAACAGCTGTTATGCGATATCGATTCAGTCACGCATTTTGAATCGTTGCAATGAAATGGCCAACTAACACACCAACACAAAAACAGCGACAGCGATTTGGCAAATAGCGGCAAACGCCATTGATGACTTCAGTATTCTATGTTCAAAGAGTGTATATATCCATCTATGTCTTGCTAATGATGTGGTTTCTCTCTAGACGTGGCCATCTCTGCTCCATACGGGGGTGCTGCACACAATGGGTTGGTCTACATCCACAATGGCCGCCCCACAGGGCCAGACCCCACCTATTCCCAGGTAAAGCTGATTGGGCCAGTCAGAGTCCTGGTCTCCAAACCAGGAGTAATGGAAATATGAGCAACTGACTGTGGTCATCCCTGCTTAGGTCCTGCAGGGGAGATGGGCATCCAGCTACATGCCTGCTAGCTTTGGCTACACCATGACAGGAAATACTGACATTGACCAGAATGGATACCCAGGTATGCACACACACATATACACCGTAGCACACACATTGTTTGGAATAGTCTTGCAAAAATGATCTGTGTTTTCATTTTTCTTTTCAGATTTATTAGTAGGAGTTTTTGGAGCAGACAAGGCAGTTTTGTACAGGTACTCTCTCTGCGTGTGCGCGTGTGTGTTCATATGTGTGTGTGGGTAGAAGCTACAGGGTGACTTCTCTGTGTGTAACTGGTCAGGGCTCGGCCAGTGATCAGTGTGAACGCTACACTGGACATCACACCCCAGATCCTGAACCCTAATGACAAGACCTGCACCCTGCCTGGGACCAACACCCTTGTCTCCTGGTACACATACACACACACACGGTTTGTTTGTCTCTCTTCACTTTACAGTAACAAGTAATGTCTGTGTGTTTGTATATTTTGTTCTAGCTTTAAAGTGAAGTATTGTCTGAAGGCTAGTGGCAAAGGAGCCCCAAGCACCCTGAGTAAGTATATATAGGCACGCACACTCAGACACACACGCACAGACACACGCACAGACAGACAGACGCACAGACAGACCCACGCACAGACAGACCCACGCACAGACCCACGCACAGACCCACGCACAGACCCACACTCAGACACACGCTCAGACACACGCTCAGACACACACTCAGACAGACCCACGCACAGACCGACCCACAGACCCACGCAGAGACCCACACACAGACGTATGCACACACAGACACTGAATCACTTTTTGCCACTTACAGGAGAGGTATTTTGATTGACATGCACAACGACATAACTCAATGTCCAAGTCGGACATTAAACTTGCACTGAAGAATTTGTTGGTAAACTTAACGACACAACACAGCTGTCTGCTGGCCTTGTAAATCTTTTAAATGGGTAGGCTACGGTTACTGCGCAAAAACTGAAATGAGCACATAAAGCACTGGAATTATGGATACAGACTTGTGAGTGTCAATGCTAACTTTCAATGAATATCAACTTCCTCCCTTTCAGAAAGTGCTGTTACGTTTACAGGGGTATATGTATTAGATGTTCAGCACAGAGGTGCTTATGTGACCTAGTGGACGGAAGAGGCTGAGGCTATTTGCAATTAGAAAGGCATTTTAATATCTGTTATAAAGCATTTGTATTAAAAGGTAAAATTGTGTTTCCTTTTTAACAATCCTTTTTAATGTTGGTCTAATATGCACCTTGGACTGAAAGAGACTTCCTGTGTGGGTTTGTGTGTGTACAGTACACACTCTCTCACACACACACACACGCACACACACACACACACACACACACACACACACACACACACACACACACACATAGAGCTCCAGGGGACCATCCTGTGTGTGTGTTAATAATTACCAGGTTACACAGCAGTTACCTCCTTACCTCTTCTCTCCTCTTTTCTCCGTCCCTCTAATATGTGTTTTCTTTACCCACAATGCTTTAGCTTTCCGCGTTGAGATCATTTTGGACCATCTCAAGCTCAAAGAGGCAACCAAGCGTGTTCTGTTCCTATTTAGCAAAACCTTCCAGTATGCCAAAAACATGTCGGTATCCAATGGCAACAGTCCATCCTGTGAAGAGCAGGACGCATTCCTTCGAGTAAGTACTAGTGGCAGCTTAAAGGATAAAGCCTGCGCACTTTCATATTCGTATTATATGTAGACCACAAAAACATTGACATCTACAAGCCGTTTCTCCTACTGACATGCGTTCTCAGTCTAGCTGAAGGTGCAGCTCTTTCTTTGGGTTGGCATAATTCATCATTGTCACATTCATGGCAGTCACACTTGTGTCCGTAAACGAATTAAAAAGTGAGCTTCAGCGAAAGTGTAAATGAGAAAATAAGATGGCATAATGGGACACGCTCCTTTATTCTTTATTCTTATTAACAGAGCAACATTATTCACTGTGTGAGTTGCTGTCCATCAAGCCCACACTCTTGGCCTCTACTGTTCATGATTTCCTAGGTCCAGGGACTTACTGCTAGTTTCCCTATAGCTACTTAATGTCAAACTAGAGATGCGTGGCAAATATAGGAAAATACGATCCCCATGTGTCTTGTTCCCAGGATGACGGAGAATTTAGAGATAAGATAACGCCTATTTCCATGGCGATGGTGTACAGTCTGGACTATCAGAAAGCGGCGGACAGCACTGGACTAATGCCCATAGTGGACATGAACGCACCTTCTAATGTCACCAAACAGGTGTGTGAGTGTGTTGGGCGAGGGGGTGGGGGGTGGCAGGTGGGTTGGTTTTATGTTCATTTTATTTTCCTTCTCTCCTTTGTGCTACAGGCTCATATCTTGTTGGACTGTGGAGATGACAACATCTGTAAACCAGATCTCAGGCTGTCTGTTAAGAGGTAATCTGGCCTGGCCTGGAACCTACTGGTCACTCAACTGTTTGTAGGACTGGGGAATTACACAATGTGGTCTCATCATTTATTACAATTTAAATGAAATGTCTTCTAAGTATTCTGATACTATATTAGTTAGGTGTGATAGAGTCTATTGTGATGCAGTGTAATCTCAACTGCTCTATTCTGATGTAATCCAGTGACAGGGACAAACTGTATATCGGTGATGACAATGCTCTGACACTAGAGGTCAATGCTGAGAACATGGGGGAGGGGGCGTACGAGGCGGAGCTTCATGTCTACCCCCCGCCTCAGGCCGACTTCACTGGGGTTGTCCGAAGTGAGGTACACAGACACACACACACACACACACTGTGGTGGTTCAATGTGGTTATATGTTCTAATATGCAGTACATTATTGAGGTCATAGAGGAACGTGTGTGTGTGTTTGTCAGGCCCTATCCAGGCTGTCCTGTGCCTATAAATTGGAGAACCAGACCAGAGTGGTTGTGTGTGATCTGGGTAACCCCATGAAGGGAGGAGCTAAGGTGTGTGCAAACACAATACAGACTGCATAATAGCTAGTACACTACTATCCATGTGTTTTGAGCATTGGTTACATAGTGTGTTTAGGACGTTGATTCAGAGTGGTTATAATGCAAATCCATGCAACGCAACCCACTCCGTTTTACACTTTGTACAGCGTGAATATAAACTATGCTTACATACTTATCTAAGTATTAACTGGTATACTATAGCAAAGACTACACTAATTAATACATCTTCACAAAATGATAGCTACAATGTTTGGCTATTTTTGTTGTCAGTTATGTATTCCTAACACTGTAGTCCTATTGGCCTTCTGCCTTCTGCACCATGATCCATTAGGTTCTGGCAGAGCTTCGGTTCAGCGTGAACCAGATGTCAGATCAGGACACCTCCGTCAAGTTTGAACTGCAGATAGTCAGGTACATGTCTTTCTGTGGGTGTGTGTGTGTGTGTGTGTGTGTGTGTGTTCTGTTCTGTGAACATATAACTCTTTTCTGACAGGAAAAGTCTGTGCACTCAATGCTAAATACTAACACTATAGTAAAGCTAAAGTGAGACCAAACAGTTTGTTTCACATACAGTATTGCAGTATTACTGCATCCAGAGAGGGAGGGGAGAGAGAGGGAGTGGTTAATAACAGCTTTCTGAAGTAATGTTGGGTTGGAAGATCACAGCTAAGCACTTTCCTGTCTGTTTATCTGGAAATGTAACAATCCCTCCCCACATACACACGCACGCATGCGCGCACACACAAAAACACATTTACAGACATGTCATGTTGATATCCGGATATATAAAGTACTTGAGATAATTGTATATTTTCTGGTCATTATGATCTGCTGTCAACTATATAAATACAGTATAGTAATATATGTTTTTTGAGTCATGTATTAATGAAAGCCAATTCCTCCCATCCAGTATTTGACAACAGCACTTTCTTGTGGCTGCTTCAATCATAACATAATTTATGTGGATACATTCTAATAATATTGATGTACAGGAAGTAATGTGTTTTATGTTTCCAGTTCTACTGTGTTAAACCAAGGAACCTCTAAAAAATATAATACATAACTCAAAACCTCTAACAAAAGAGTCATTTGTCTACCTATAGGTGGTGCTGACTGCTGGAACAATTTTAATGTTTAATATATCTTTATGTTATAGCTCCAACCAGTTTAACAGCAGCAGTCCCAAAGTGGCCATAATCACCAATCTAGCTGTCCTGGCTAAAGTCGACATTCGTCGGTAATGCACACATCACACCCCCCACCCCCCACCCCACACATGCACGCACGCACGCACGCACGCACGCACATTTGTTTAAATGAGTACTGAGTGTAAGTGTGTTTCTACATTTACAGGGTGTCTACCCCTGACCAAATACTGCTTCCAATTGCAAACTGGAAACCCAAAGACCCTCCATCTTTAGGAGATGACATTGGACCCCCAATACAGCAGATCTATGAGGTAATCTCAAACTCGCACACACGCCCACAAACATCACAATATTCATCCAGCTGGTAAAATCCAATCTAAATGATTGTCTTCTTTCTCCAGCTCCATAACAATGGTCCCAGTACGTTCAGTAAGGCTGTACTGGATGTGGACTGGCCGTATCGCTTCGGTAACGGCTCCCTGCTTTACATCACTTCCTATGAGACGGAGGGACCAATGAACTGCACCACAGACACAGAGATCAACCCCTTTAACGTGTCTGTGAGTCTCGCGCACACACACGCACATACAGTACACACACACACTTGGATCAGTCAGATTTAAATATACGTGCGTGTGTGTGTAGAACCCTGTGTTACCAGTGAAGAATGGCAGTATGTCGGGAGACAGGGGGGCAGAGGGAGGCATCAGAAACCACGTCCACAAGAGGGACCTGCAGGCCAGAGAGACAGCTGAAAGCCTGTACATACTGGTATGGACGCTCACACAGACATTTGTTCAAATCTATTTGATCTATTGATACTGTCCCCACAGTATTATAATGTTACGCCGTGTATACTGTACATGCATAAAATGTAAGAAGAAAAATTTGTTATGACAATACCAGCATATAACGTTTGAGTTGGAGATTGCTTTGGAATTAGTGATGGTTAAAACTGTCTTCTATGTGCACACAGCCTGTTTCCCATCCACAATATTGGTGTAATTAGGAGATTTGCTGGAAATTAATTTTTTTTTTCATTTTATTCGTGAGTTTAGCAGGAGAAACATTGTCATCTGTAGTGGGCTTCAGCCTATTGCACATAGCAATGAATGCACATAATTTTGTACGGACATTATATTTTGGAGGTACATGGTCAGACATGGAACGGACCCTTTACTTCCCTTTTCTCCCTGTGGTCTGTTACATACAACTACACATTACTGTGTGTGTGTGTGCGCGTGCGCAGGACTGCACCACAGCCGTGTGTTTGAAGCTGCGTTGCCAGGTTGGGCGTCTGGAACAAAGACAGAGCGCCACTCTCTACATCAACTCCCGACTGACTGTCAACACATTCCTGATGGTACATAATACATAATTCTTAATGCAGGCTGTCAAAATTGGCCAAAAATTATGTTTGAGTATTCTTACTAAAAAACGCAGGTTAGAACCATTCAAATATCTATTTATCACATAATTTTCAAGTGTTTCATTATTAGTTATTCCATTTGTCTAATTTTCAAGATGTGCCATGCAGTTGCTAATGGGAAATGTAAATACCGTTTCTTACGTACATACACCATGATCTCGAGGTTAATTCATCCTCCTCCCCCCTTTTGGTGTTCTAGAACCCACAAGATCTCAACAGGGAGTCCAACACCCAGACCACTAGGCTAAAGCTAGGCTTTTGTTTCATCCTAAATGTAAATGTAATAGAGCTATATTTACTTGAATCTGCTAGGAATATTTTATCCAGAATTTGCCACGTTTGCACCATTCTCACCGAGTCTCACAAACAAGTCCCCCTTCTCCCGTCATTTTGGAGATAATGGAGCAGTGAAATTTTAGCTGCTGGTTGAGGTTGAAGTGGGCAATACATGTAAATTAAGCACTTTCTTTTGTTTGTGGCCAAGTGGGACATTTAGGCATGAGAAGCAAAGAGCACAGGACATTAATTCATTGTGTTATGTTTGTACGAATAGTATCGTAAATGAACAAGCTGGTTTGCAAGTGTTACAGTAAAACTTAGTCGAAAAATGTACCAAAGCGAATGAGAAAAACTGTTTTCTTTTGTGCCATGAAATAGTTTTATGTGTTTTCTTTCTAAATCACAATGACACTTTCATTTGTTGACAGACCAAAAGTACAGTAATGTAAAAGCATACATGTGACTCCTGTCTCACATGAAGCAATGTGTGAATTTGTTTTGTTGATATGTACAAATTCCATACAGAAAGCGTGCAGCTTTGTGCATTTTCCATATTCTAAAAAAGGTAGTAGGCTACATCAGACAATACCAACAGAATGCAGTTTTATATTGACAACACGACTAAGCATTTTCACACAACTGAGCATTGTGTTTGTCAACAATGACACAAGGACTTGACATTCTGATGACGATGACATGTTCATTGAAGTAAAAATGTGCTTTTGCGAGATAGACCAAGGATATTGAGCAAGTTACGAGCTTTTGCAGTAAATACGTTGTGTGTTGCTGTTTGCACGATTTGTTTTGCGAAATGTACATGCTGGTTTGCAACCGTTAAGACTGAATCGAAAAATTTACCAAAGCCACTGAGAAATACTGTAATATGCATGTTAGCTTGAATAGCTTGATTTGCCATAAGGAACCTTGAGAGTAAAGGTCTTAAATGTGTGTGTGTGTGTGTACACCAGTCAGAAAACCAGAACAGGTCCTATCTGGTCCGCTCGTCTGCCTCCTTCAGCGTAATAGAGATGCCCTACAAGAACTTGCCGTATGATCCACCAACTAACAGCACTACTGTAAGGAACACACACACACACACACTGTTTGTGTGATACTGGGCACATGTGTGTGACTGTGTGTCTGTGTGTTCCAGCTGAGTGTGTCGGTGCTCTGGGTGACTGATGCAGCACAGCCTGTTCCTGGTTGGGTCGTAGCTTTGGCTGTCCTGGCTGGTCTGCTGCTGTTGGCCCTGCTCATCTTCATCATGTACAAGGTGCGCACACACACACACAGTATATTAGAAACCTGTAAGATATTCCAGTCATAGAGGTCTAAGGCCATGGGGTAAAATCTGTCTCCTCCTCTCCCTAGTTGGGCTTCTTTAAGCGGGTGCGCCCGCCACAGGAGGATGGTACGGAGAAGGAGCAGTTACAGCCCGAAGAGAATGGCAACACTGACGCCTAGTGGTCATTCTGGCAACTACACCCTGTTGTCAAAATGATTCAAAAACAAATGGTTCAAAGTTTCCGTGTAAAATTCCCTTACAGGACTAAAAATGTCATCATTAATTTTGCTCTAATTCTTCCTGAAAGGAAGATAATGGCAGTTGTAAAAGTTAGGTAGGCTTGGTTAGTTCTGGCTTGAAGATAAGAGTATTTCTGGCCCTGTTCAAAACTTTCTTTTATATGTAAATAATGCACTTCTTTTTGCAGTTTAATGAGATATGAAAGAACTAATTATGATGTAGGGCTTAAGTGAAAAGTCATAATATCATTTTTTAACAATGTTTTGCCAATAGATGAATTTGTGTCAGCAGTATTTTTCTTTAAAGTTCGCCCTCCCTGTCCATTACCCAGCATGCACCAGCTGACTCCAATGTTAAACTTTATGTTGCTTTGCCTTTAGGTGACATGTTATTGGAAGGTGTCATGGTACAATTTGAATACAATAATTAATTCAGTAGATTTTATGTATAAGGCGAGGCCTACTCGATACTAGTAGAGCGTATGTGTGTTGTCTGGATTCTTCTTTGGTGCACTGAGTTGGTAGCTGACACCATATTAACCCCTGCATTACTGCAGTAGTGATGGTCACATCACCAGGCCATTGACTAGACAGTATGGAGGCCCTAGGCAGGTGCAGTCCAAATATCTCTGCTGGTTTTATTTTATTTGTTGCTGCACTCCCAAAAGGAATTGTTTTGGAATTCCTGCACTGTTACTGCAGTATGGCTTGATGATGGTGGATGGACATCTTGAGGGGTTTTCACAGCAAGTATGAGTTTAAAATGAAGCCCTCTAACACACGCAAACCTTTTTTCCCCAGTATTCCGATGCTAACCTTACATTGTTTTCTAATGAAACTCTAGGTTTCATCTTCCTGGTGTTACCCTTCTTTAAATCTCAGTTCTCGTCAATGGTATTTTTTAAAGTATAGTGTTTATAATTACTAGTGTGTCTGGCACTACTATGGAATAAATCACTTGGACGTTATCCAAGCTAGCCAATCACTGGACGTTATCAGGGTTGCTGTTACAACATACCTCTACAGTACATGACGTGCCATTAAACAGTGATAACGGCAAATTGTGAAAGCATTAATTAATTTAATTGTGTGTCCAGTTCATTTCAAAGAGAAATATTGTTTTGTTTGGCATTTCTGGTGTTTTTTTTCTTTTTTGGTGTTACAGATGAAAATGGGGTGGATTATGTGCAGGTCATGACCTTTTCATGTTTTTGCTTTTTCATTGTTTTACGCAGAGATATTGGGCGTTTGGATTGGCGCTGATTTGCATTTTGTTATGACTGAAATACAGTTTGAGGTAGTCTGAGTGCAGGTTTCCATGTGAATATATGCAATAATGTATATGAGAATCTTGGAATGAATTTGCCCATATTGGGTTAACATCAGGCAGTGATGTTTACATGAGTAGAAATGACATTATGAATTGAATAGCAATGTTAATACAATGACACAAAAACAGCCACATCTATCCAGTGTGCTTCCCCGTGCTCATTTAGGTAAAATATATAGTCCTTGACTTCTGATCTTTCCAACACACTGCTTCCTGTTGTGTATCTACGGC
>JAODUH010019603.1:0-25858 GCA_027564835.1 Typhlichthys subterraneus | reverse complement strand
AACATTTTTCCGTTTGCTTGAGTTCGCAGCAAACTGTTTGAGGAGGTAGTTCTCAACGAACACACATTGACGCTGGATGAAGGGTGACAGTTTCAATCGAATATATTTGGAATGTTTACACAACAAGTTCAACATTCAAGGTCAAAGCAAACATTCGCCATTAACATTCGCCAATTCTGAACTCACCTCATCAATTTGCTGCTGGTTAAAATATCTACCGGTCTACAGAAAATATGGAATATGTCGCTGAAACCTGAAATTATTATAGTAAGTTGACCCGTTGCTGTTTCTTAATGATAACAATTTTGAGTTCGCTTTATTAGGCACACTGCTTACCCACATAGCATACGAACTCCCAAACATATGAACTACGTCACTTTCACACTAAAATACTGGTTACTGTTCCGTCTGGACAAAGTCATGGTCGCTGGTGTAGGGCACATCAATACATAATTCACAACCAACCTTTACCACGCCAGTGTGTTGGATGCTTGTTTTGAATATAACATGTTTCCCGTGTTTCCGTTAAACTACTCCCTGCTTCCCTGGTCGACTCCTTGGATTAGCCCTATATAGTCAGCCATTCTGCCCTTAAAATAACAATAAAATTGTCGATCGCTATTATTACTTGGACAATTAATCGGCCAACAAAAGAGTTATCGTGACAAGCCTAGTTTACTGTAACTCAAACATTTTAAAGGACTTTGTATTAGCTGTATGCTGACTACGATTGGGTCCGTCTGTGTGGGTGTGAAGGTATAAGGCTGCAGGGGTCTTTTGTGTTACGCTCCTGTGTTTGTGTTGGAGCAGCGGAGCTGTGGCTCATTTTGTTGAGATCTCAGTCTAGTTTCTGTTTTCCTCTGTCTGCACTCATCCTCACCCAGCGCCATTTTATGAGGCTACATCCAAAGAACTTATTGGGGATATAAAAAACAGACCCGGCTTCTAATTGAGACTGGCGTTTATTTGTCAAAACACGTAGCCACCCCTGGCCAGGAAAAGAGACATGCGTTTATCTGCAGTTTTACGGTACATATACAACTCCCCAAATCTAATATAAAAAGCTTGCCCCAAACTAAGGTTAAAGTGTGTTTTCTGCGACAGATATACTTTTACTATTCATGCACAATGCACGCGTGCACACTCTGCTTGCGTCAGTGCAGCAACATGATTGCTAAGTCGTTCAGCCGTTGTAAAACAAATGATTGACTCTTTTCTTCCAACTGCCATACTTGCTGTTATGTACTTCTCCCATAGAATTCCATTAAGAACATGAAGATGTTTGTCTTTATAAACGTATGTTGTCGTTGCCCCCCCCTCCCCCAGATAAGTTCCACGGTGACGTGTATCTGACTGTGAAGCTCCTGCTCCCGGGCGTGGTGAAGAGCGTCTACAACCTGAACGACAAGCAGATTGTCAAGCTCTTCAGCCGCATCTTCAGGTGCAACCAGGACGACATGGTGCGCGATCTGGAGCAGGTTGGTGCCTGATTGGTTGCACACACACACGCACACACACACGCACGCGCACACGCACACACGCGAACGCACACACGCGAACGCACCAGCCCAGCATCGTTTGTCTTTGTAAACAAAGGAAAACTCAGAACACCATGTTTACCAAATGTATCTCTACATAGAAAACAGTGTCTGCTATATGAATGTTTATCATATCACATAGAGGACCTTATGTTTACCAACTGTATCTCTACATAGAAAACAGTGTCTGCTGATATATTTATAATATCACATAGACCTTGTATGGAGTCGGCCATGACAAAAGGTCACCGCAGCCAAATTATTAATGCCGTCGGACGGCCGAATATATCCGTAGCCTCGGTTACAGCGTCCTGTGCGTAAAACAGGGTGACGTGTCGGAGACTGTCAGGATGTTCTTCGAGGGCAGCAAGTCGTTTCCCCCGGCCGCCAAGAGCCTGCTGACCCTCCAGGAGGTGGACGCCTCCCTCACCCGCCTGGCTCTGCTCACCAAGGAGGACGACCAGCAGGGGGAGCTAGAGAACATAGCCAGGAGGTAATGAAGGCTGCTGCTGTCATGTGATATCAATAATAATAATAATATAATTATTAAGACAGTTTATAATCTAATGATAATGCTGTGTGCATGGGGGACCTCTGTCATGTGATAATTATAATAATATAATGATTAAGACAGTTTATAATCTAATGATAATAACTTTATTTATAGTCCACCTTTAAAGGCATCTTATAATATAATGATGATACACTTTATTTATAGAGCAGTGTTTATAATATAATAAACTATTTATAGAACACCTTTAAATACAAAATGCTTTTACAGACAGAACAAATCACAATACTCTATTAAAAGCCATATAACAACATAAAATAATTAGGAGGATTAAATCAGAGTACTCAAACGAAAAATGTATACATAAATAAAATAAGATAGAACTGTTAAAATAATAACAAGCAGTTAACATTTTATTTCGAATAGAAAATACAAACTACAATCTAAACTATAAAACCCATTTCCAAAATAGTTGGGACAGTATAGAAAATGCTAATAAAAACTTAACAAAGTGGTTTGTAAATTCCATTCAACCTGTACTATGTTGGAAACAATACAACACCTTATATGTTTTACATTGTGACTCTAATTGTTTTAAAATAATACACCAATTTAAAAACTGATGACTTCAACAAACTAAAAAAAGTTGGGACAGTTGTGTTACCCACTGTATAGCATAATCATATTTATTTTACTTACACTTAGTAAATGTGTGCGCACTGAAGACACCTATTTCTGAAATGTATAAAGTAGAATCCCCACCCCCCCCCCTTCAGTACAGGTTGAATGGAATTTAACAATCACTTTGTTTATTTTTATTAGCATTTTCTATACTGTCCCAACTATAGTAGATAGTACATTGGAGGTTTGTACATCAAATGAAGACAAGCCTATAAAATGTTAAAAAATTTTATAAAATTTAAAAGTGATTTAAAATGTTCAGTCTGTTAGCCTAGAATGCAACGCCATCCAGTGTAACAACAGTGACTGACATGGTCCAGTGTACTGACTCTGGTCCAGAGTCATACACCATCCTTGTCAGTAACCAAAAGCATCATTATACATCTTCAGAGACTGTGTGTTGATGTTAGAGAGGTCATCTGAGGCTGAGAGCGGGGAGAGACGGACCTTATCTTGATCAATAGGACGGTCTGACTGAATGGGCTACCTAGCAACTAATCCCATTGCGGTGTGGTGGGGGGGTGCCATTCTCACCACGTGAACACTTTGTACTTCAGATGCACCAGCAACGACCTGAAGTGCATCGTACGCCTCGTGAAACACGACTTGAAGATGAACGCAGGAGCAAAGCACATGTGAGTGGTTACTGTGGTTACTTTCCGTCTCCCCTCTCTCTCCCTCTCCCCCTTTCTCTATTTCCCTTTACCCCCCCCCCACGCGTTCTTCTCCTATCTCTCTCACCCCTGCAGTCTGGATGCGGTCGACCCCAACGCCTACGACGCCTTCAAAGCCTCGCGTAACCTTGGCGACGTTGTTGACCGCGTGCTGCGCAACCAACAGGACGCGTCCCGCGGCTCGGGGCCCAGGAAGTTGCTCACCGTGGAGGCGTCGTTGATGACGCCCGTTCAGCCCATGCTGGTGAGACTCCCCGTGTTAAAGTAGTCGAGTAGTCTTGCAGTAGCCGGCCTTTACTCACGTAAAGTCTTGGACACAGCGCTGGCTAACTGCGACAAGATCCGCCTGCTTGACAGGAAAGGTTTTTTGATTGACAACTACCAACTACGGTACACATACAGAGGAATACGTTGAGGAACTTAGAAACTTGACTCCGGCTGTTTTAAGGTTGTGTTCTGTTAGATAAGTAGGCTGCTGTTAGTGCTTTAAATAAATGTAACAACTAAATAAATTGCACTGGCGTCGCACCACAGTTACTTCCGGAAAGTTGTCGAGCTTATGAAGATATTTGTATAAGACGTTGCTTATGCGACGTAGTGATAATGGACGGAAAAGGCTGAGACAAGTCTACTAACTTGTCGATCAAAGGTTGCATCCCTCGCTAGTCAGAACCAGAAATACTAGTCGGTTAAATGTGTAAGGTCAAACAATGTATCAAAGTAGGGATGTGGTCGACTAGTCTGTTCAAAGTTCATTCCCTTGCTAGTCGGCATCAGAAATGCTAGTCGGTTAAACATGCAAGGTTAAATATTGTCCAAAAAAGTAATTGTGTGCCATTTGATTCAACAAAATAATAATTTAAATACCTCTACCGCTATAAGTGTGTGGCACTTTGCCTGTGGACATTTAAAATTTGATTTGGT
This sequence comes from Typhlichthys subterraneus, assembly GCA_027564835.1. Lineage (NCBI taxonomy): Eukaryota > Metazoa > Chordata > Actinopteri > Percopsiformes > Amblyopsidae > Typhlichthys > Typhlichthys subterraneus. Next base: position 21,530 of record JAODUH010019603.1, on the reverse strand, counting down.
TAATGAAGAATGTGAATATGAGACAGTTGTCACAGTGGCTGCAGTTTGAGTGGAATGTATACATGTATAGGGAGAATGATTGTTGCTGTGTCACAGTTGATTAGCTAGCTAGTTAGTGGCAAGCTAATTGACACCAGCGCTTTAAACCCCAACCTGACACCGACGTCACACAGACAACCTCGTGCAGGTGGTCTGGTGGATGATTCTCAACATGGCTCCCCCTGTTCGGTTAGAGCAGGAATATATAGGCATGCCTACGTGTCCTATCAGCTGGGCTGCTCAATGGAAGTCACTTGAGTTTTACTGTACGTATACTGTAACAGTAGTGACAACCAGCTGGATGGAACTGCACCGCAACTTGCTATCTACAGACCACAGGTGCTTCAGACACAAAGGATTATTCTGTATAACTATTTAGTGGAAGTATTTATTAGCCTATTATATTATCGTACTGGCCACCGTTGTTTACTTACTAGATTACAAAGTCTGTTTCTCCTTTATTTATGGTGGGTTGTACCGACATACATTTAACATGATATAGTTGTTCTTAATATTCAGCCACAAAGCCAACTGCCAACATTCCTGGTCATATTGTTTTCTTGCTGAGTTCAAAGTTCTCCCGCATGGTGTCTCTAATCCGCAGGGACTTTTATGAGGCACCTGGTCTGAAAAATTGCAATTTTTTTTATATTAAAGGAGTATATAATACATTTTTTATTGATTGGGGGGGGGATACTCGCCACTCGCCACTCTCCAGGTACCCATACACATTGACACACTGTTTATTTTCTCTTTGTCCATATCAGGACAATATGGTGTATATTCTCCATTTATTTTTGGTTGCCCAACATAATGAACTGAGAAACCTTTTATCAGGTTGCACTGTTTTGATTCCTTACAACCAAGTGCTATATTGGCTATATAGGCCATAATTATATACAATTATATGTGACCCTCCTGGCACCACACATTCTGTTGTTTGGTTCGGTTATTAGTTTAGCATGCAACATGCACCTTATATATTCAGCACATACACCTACAGACATTCACACCTCATTATGTTATTCTGTTTGTTAGTTAAGAGTTTGTTTGTTTGGTTTGCGGCCCTTGAGCCAGGTCGTAACACTGGCCAATGATTGATCATTATACCTATAATCCGCAGAGGTACCAATGAGGGGACCCAGAGTCCCTGATGTGAAAACTATATCAACACCTAATGTAAGGCTTGAAGGCTTATCCTTCTGTTCTCTTAAACCACAACGTACTATCACGGGAGGAACTGCTCAGAGCAGCCAGGGGTGACTTTGGTTTCATGGGTTCTTTGTGTAGTTTTAATCAACAGCACACGTTCGTTTATATAATACAAGTAAGTAAATAAATGGTGTATATTAGAACCAAATATTTCCTTGCACAAAAAGTAATCTGAACATCTACACAGCCCTGGGTTTGTAAATATTAACACAAACAAAGTGGTGCAAACCGCACACAATGTCTTCTCAGTCCACCCTTCCACCTGTCTTGGAAGGGCGGACGGGATGTTGCTGATGTCCCACAAACATTTGTAGCTTGTGGGACATTGTATGATATTCTCTCTTGTATTCCTCATAATATTGCAGTGTGCATCTTGCCAAATTAGCCTGCCTGGTTAAACAGCACTCTACAGAGAGGCATCAACTTCCTCAGTCAAGGATATATTGTCCCGTGGCATATTCACAACATGAGATTTAACACTGGCTGTAGTGCATCTTCTGGCCTTTACAGAAGGCCTTCAAGAGCTACAACCGCTAAGTAGGTAGCCAGTAACGGCACTAAAGGTAAATGCATATTTGTTTTTATCTTACTGTACCTTCAGCCTTGTTTTTGTTGACGTTTGTTTGTTGATGGGCTTTCACAAGCTTTTAATCCATCATTAACTTCAGTTTCGCCAACTGTGCTTTCTAGTTTGAAAATAAAGAGGTACTGTAGTCTGACCAATTCTGCTAACAATTAGCTTTGTTTGTGGGACATCAGGCGTTGCTAAGGAAAATCAGGTAATCTTATTGGTTATAATTGACGCGTGATTGACAGGTCAGAAAGGTCTATTCAATCATGTACCAGATGCTTTTATATAAAAGCAACTTACAATGAGCACAATCACAAGGAACTAGGGCTGTACCGAATACCATTTTACAGGTTTCGAATACTTGATGACATGCATGCATAATGGGAATAAACGAATACTAGAATCCCAATATTTAAATCGAATATGTACCCAACGAACGAATACCTGAATAATCAAATATTTGGGGCCAGCCCTACAAGGAACAGCTGGAGGACAGGCTTCTTGCTCCATGTTAATGTAAATGGAATTTGGCCACGACACGACCTGTTACCCAGAGCCATAGAAGTAAACAGAGTTACGTTATCTCGTTGGCATAACTGTTAACTTCTATGGCTCTTCTGTCACCTGACCGGCGCACGGCTCGTTCCAGGCGGAGGCGTGCAAGTCCATCGAACAAGCCATGAGGAAATGTCCCAATGGCATGTACTCAGAAATCAAGTACGATGGAGAGCGGGTGCAGGTCCATAAGAAGGGAAACACGTTCAGCTACTTCAGCCGCAGCTTGAAGCCAGTGCTGCCGCACAAGGTCAGTGTGGCCTCACACTTCACAGCACGCACACACACACAACTACGTGTTTGTATGTCAGGCACAAACAAGGCCCCAAGCCACCCAGACCACTAGAGATCACTGTGGGCCGTGTATTGGATACCTAGTCTCCCGGAGCCATTGACTAGTAGCACCACTGCAGAAACAATTACACAAGTTGGCCTGTTCAGGTTGGTTTTAATTGGCCAGTCCACAGGAGAAATTGAATGCTGAGACACTTACATTTATATTGTTTTATAACATTTTGTTATTGTACATTGTTATTGCTTTTTATGGTAAATGGGTGCATTTATATAGCGCTTTTACCCAAAGCGCTTTACAGTATTTTTCCTCACATTCACCCATTCACACACTGATGGTGATTGCTGCCATGCAAGGTGCAACCAACCAGGAGCAGTTGGGGGGTTAGGTGTCTTGCTCAAGGATGCTTACAGGTCACATGTATTCTAATACATGTATTAGAAAAATATACAGTATATCTCTAGATATATTATAACTATATTCCCTATAGCTGTGATAGGAGACATTAATTGCTAATAACAGGCATAATAACTATTTTGTATTTATCAGAATGTAAATCCCCTGGTTGGCCGACAGTATGACGGCTATCTGTAATCTATATCCACTTCCTCGGATGTTTTCTGTCACATTCAGTCTACAGCTGTGTGTCTAATCTATCCCGGTGTGTTCGTATCATCGTATCCAGGTGGTCCACTTCAAAGACTTCATCCCCCAGGCTTTCCCCGGTGGCAACAGTATTATCCTGGACGCAGAAGTCCTCCTCATCGACACAAACACCAGCAAGCCGCTGCCCTTCGGTTCCTTGGGTGTCCACAAGGTGAGGGGCCAGCTGGGGCAATCTCGCTAAAAACTCCCGTTCATTTACAGTGAAAGCACAGCGGACGTTACGCCATTGTAAATAAAATGGGTTTGGCTTTTCTCTTTCCAGAAAGCAGCCTTCCAAGATGCAAACGTCTGCCTCTTTGTATTCGATTGCATCTACTTTAATGGCGTCAGTCTCATGGAGAGGTGAGTTCTTTCTCTCCTATGCCCCCCCCCCTTCCCCCCTCCCCACACACACACCATGCCACCACCCTTTGTTGTCCCAGTAACCACTCGTAAAAACGTTGAGTCAATCTCTCTGCCTGGAGCCTCGCTGTCATTCTGGAGCAATCTGTTGCCGTATGGCTAAAATCCATCTGGGTCATTCCGTGGTGTTTGTCAGAAAGCTGTGGGCAGGCGGCAGCTTGTAAACCTCATTAGCATATAAACGTCGACCTCCCTATAATGTCCCCCGTGTGTTTATATCGATTCTTAACATGGCGCCCGGCTTCTTTGCCCTCCAGGCCGCTGTGTGAGCGCAGGAAGTTCCTACACGACAACATGGTGGAGGTGCCACACAGGATCCTCTTCTCTGAAATGAAACACGTCACCGTGAGTCAGACTGCGGCGGTGCTTCAAGGTCAACGTCCACTGGCGGCGGCCAAGTCCATCCCATGCGGGACGCGGACCCTGCTCAGCCGTGTAGAACAGATGCTCTGCGCGGATGCTAAAACATGATATTAAAGGCCACACCGCCAGCGGCCTTTAATATCGGTTTTACATGAGAACAATTCACACACCTGTTTTGGACCAAAATAGAACTATTACCAGAATCACCTCTATAATCTGGCCACCTTGTATCTTAAGGCTGGGCGTGATCTCACCAGTCCCCCTCCATGCAAAAGCATTTGCAACCTATGTAGAGCTCAATCGGACCAATTAGCGGCCAGCAGAAGTTTTCCCCAAGATAACGGCAGCTTACGTTTGTTTGATCTGATTTTAAACATTCTGATTGGACAACCTACCTTTTATGGATGTTTGGTTGAAATGTACTAGAGCCACCTTTTATGACGCATGCTGTTTAAATGAGGGGATCCAGAGATTGATGATGACTGATATTTATGGTGAAGTCAAACTGTAGCTTGCGAGATCAGAATAGTACGAGGTTGCGATCTCACTCTGATCGATGTAGTTTGTAAATGTTGGTCACATGACAATTAATGTCCGCACAAAGTGTCGATAATAGGAGTTGCTCATTGATTTATTTATTTTATATAATTATAATATTATTATTATAAGGCAAGCCCTATTGCATACAATCCATCCATGCATTGTTAATATCGATGTTCTTGTATGTTGTGCGTATTATGTGTCTCTGTCAGAGGGCGCGGGACCTCGCCGAAATGATCACCCGGGTGATCAGGGAGGGCTTGGAAGGCCTGGTGCTGAAAGACATCAAGGTGAATTAATACATTTATCTTATCCACAACTTGGCTTCAAGCTAATGCTGCTACCTGCTACAGCCAAGTAGTGCTGCTTCAAGCTAATGCTGCTAGCTGCTAGCTGCTACAGCCAAGTAGTGCTGCTTCAAGCTAATGCTGCTAGTTGCTACAGCAAAGTAGTGCTGCTTCAAGCTAATGCTGCTAGCTGCTACAGCCAAATAGTGCTGCTTCAAGCTAATGCTGCTAGCTGCTACAGCCAAATAGTGCTGCTTCAAGCTAATGCGGCTAGCTGCTACAGCAAAGTAGTGCTGCTTCAAGCTAATGCTGCTAGCTGCTACAGCCAAGTAATGCTGCTTCAAGCTAATGCTGCTAGCTGCTACAGCAAAGTAGTGCTGCTTCAAGCTAATGCTGCTAAATGCTACAGCCAAATAGTGCTGCTTCAAGCTAATGCTGCTAGCTGCTACAGCCAAATAGTGCTGCTTCAAACTAATGCTGCTAGCTGCTACAGCAAAGTAGTGCTGCTTCAAGCTAATGCTGCTAGCTGCTACAGCCAAGTAATGCTGCTTCAAGCTAATGTTGCTAGCTGCTACAGCCAAGTAATGATGCTTCAAGCTAATGCTGCTAGCTGCTACAGCCAAGTAATTCAACAGCTTCAAGCTAATATTGTGCATGTCCGTGCGTGTGTGTCCAGGGTAACTATGAGCCAGGGAAGCGCCACTGGCTTAAGGTGAAGAAGGACTATCTAAACGAGGGTGCTATGGCCGACACAGCGGATCTGGTGGTGCTGGGGGCGTTCTACGGCAAGGGCTCCAACGGTGCGTAAAGTACTACTGCCTCTAGGGGTGCTTGGAGGTACTGCAGCAGCAGTTGTATTGTCATGGGTCGGATAGGTTCGGATAAGCTTATCAGAAAATGTTGCGGGTGTGTCGGGTCAAAGCGCTGCAAAGCAACATTTCAACCTAATAAGATCTACTTAAACATTGTGTGTCTCTCAAACACACACACACACGCATTATACACATGTATATCGGCGGTGGAGATCCTCTCATGCCCTGGCTGTCAGTATTCTACATTTGCCATACCCAACTATCAGTTGCTTAGGCCCAGGTAAACTTTGTTTATTTAGTAGGCCTTATTTATATAATAATATGTGTATTATGTTAGCGTAGCATAACAGGTAAATTATAAAATTAAATAGGCATTTAGCAAGGCAGTAGCCTACCTGTCAACAGAGACATTCTGGCTTTAGGACTTGCTCTGCATTATTGTCTGCACCAGTGTAGGCTATGTCCCTTTGAAACTTGTGTTAAATTTGAAATCGGTATCTTTATATCGCCATTGCTGATGTAGCTTTGGAGGGTTAAAGCGGCCAGCTGGCCAATCAGGTAGCACCTATTCCCGGCCAACCTCCAAAAGCAGTGGTCCCCAATCCTGGTCCAGCAGCCCTCCAGGACCAGGATTGGGGAACCCTGTCAAAAACGAACGCAACGAGCCAGATCAATGCATTTGTCAAGTGGGGGTACTACTACCCCTAGAGGGTACTCACAGGTACCACAGGGGTTATGATAATCTTCTAAGAATAATTATGGCCCCCTTTTATTGTCGACCTCTATTCAAGCCTATACACAGACACTGATGACATTTAAATTCTGAAATGCTTTATCCTGGAGCCATTAAAGGTACACATTTTTAATTTACTCTAATATTTTTTAGAAACAAACATTAGCATTCAATACTCTATATACTGTATACCTACAGTATATTTAAATGTCTTTGGTTGTATTGGCAAATGTTTTTAAGGGCTACTTTGGCATAACAAATAATGCGAGGGGATGGGGTACAGAAGACATAAAGAAGTTGGAGAACCGCTGAGCTAGACAACACGAGGCAGAACAACAGTGCTGGAACTTAGTAGCAACCGCTAAGGCGACTCTGATGATGTATGCACTGAGAGTAGTCACTTAAGCTTACTGAAGGAAAACACACTCCAACGGCAGTAAACCGTAACTAATTGGAACCATTATCATCACGTCATTCCTCTGTGCGTTGGCGTGACAACGGACCCCTGTTGTTGTTGGACAAATGGCCACAGCCCGCCTGTAGTGTTTCTGTCGGCACGAACGCGCCAGAATTGCTGTCCACGCGAGGCTGCACACACTCGTCCATAACACACCCTCACCAGCATCTGCTTCAGCTCACTGCGGAGGGACGTCTGAAGATGGAACTGTGTGTGGGTGTGTGTGCTGTAGGGTGCAGAGGTATCGCGGAGTGCAAACCGGCTCCGTTCTCTAGTGTAGGGGCGTGGCGCGCAACAACAACATCCGGCCATAGGCTTCGCAATGTGTTTTACAATGTATGTGACGGAGATTCTGGTCTTGAGAATTTTACGTTAGCAAGCGTCCATTCTCGAGATTTACTGATCCTGCCTTTTAAGACCAAAGCATCCAATACAAGCTCTCAGCTGTAGGTAGGGCATGCGCTCTTTGAGTCTGAGACCACCAGGCTCCTCTCTGCTTTAATTATCAGTCTGGGAACTCTCAAATCGTAGCGGTCAGGATGGTTTTAGCTAGCCTCTAGTGAGACCATCCTGATCCACAGCGAGACATTGCCGAGAGTATCTGTCTGGAAGCCCTCAATTCTACAGTGTTTGTCATAAGGGCAATGCTAATACATTCCAGTCAAACTTCCTTACATACGATTGGCCTGAACTACCGTTACCTAACGTTAACGTCAGAGTGTTGAAAACCAGAGCAGTGATGGAACCAGAGGTGCAGTGATGGAACCAGAGGTACGCTGATGGCATCGTCTGGAGGGAATGGTTCTGATTGTACCCTACCTAGTGGACATACCCTTTTTACATTTGGTGGTCCCAGAGTGATTTTATTTTGTAGTAATAAGTAGTAATGTCTCCCGGTGGCCTGCAGGGGGCATCATGTCTAGCTTCCTCATGGGTTGCTATGACCCGGAGTCCAGGAAGTGGTGCACAGTCACCAAGTGCTCCGGAGGCTACGACGACGCCCTCTTGGCCCGCCTCCAGAATGAGCTGGACATGGTCAAGATCAGCAAGGTTGGTGGAGAGAACACTTGGTAAAGGCCTGTCTGTGTAAGCCCATGCAGTTAAACTGAAGGTGAATTATCTCTCTGTGTGTGTCTCTCTCTCTCTGTCTGTCTCTATCCATCTCTGTCTGTGCGTGTGTGGGCTTGCCATTCTCCAGGAGCCCAGCAAAATCCCTGGATGGATGAAAGTAATCAAGAACTATTACCCAGATTTCATGATTCGGAATCCCGAGGTGAGATTGTTACACAATGCGACACATTTGTATTTCCCAATGAGCCTTTTAATGTGCAGCCTAAGCTGTGGCTTGGCAGCCATCAAGTGATGTGTTGAATATCTTTTATTTTTATATATATATATGTATATGTATGTATATATATATATATATGTGTGTATATATATATATATATATATATATATAATGTGTGTATATATATATATATGTATATACTTTTCTCTTGTAAAGATATTAAAACAGTCATCTTTTCACCCAGGGCATTAGACGGCAAATTTAATAAAGAAAATGTTTACATATTTAATATTTTAAACTTTCTCCTGTCTTTGTTAAGATCTTAGAATATCGGCACTTTGTTGGTAATACAATGGACCTTTCCTCCGGGTTTGATTGGCAGGCAATCTGACTAGTCAGAAGGAATTGTCGAATTAAGAAAAAAGCCATGAAAAAACAAAAGCCAAGCATTTGTTATACTGGCAGAATTAATAATTACTATATTGTATAATATTTTTAATGTGTAAAAGAGTTCGTAATTGAAAGAATAGTCTAATAGCTATAGCCCACTTGGTATCCTACTGATCTCCCATCAGCCGTCCGTCCAAACAAATAAAGGTCTGCTGCCTGCATCGTTTCACTTCACCTTTATTCTGACAGGCTTTGGGGCAATATAACCCAGTAATTGAGAATAAGTGACCACCTTTATTTAGGATAAACTGTCAAGACAGTCAATATGTCCACCCAGTTATTAGGCTAAACTTTTTTATTTTTTTTTATTAAAACCGGTACTAGATTTAAATGAGAAACTGGAAAATCTGGTAGCTACATCCTGCACGATTTCTCTTATTACTGTTAATGACTGTCTAGCACATTCCCGCCCCTGGGCGGAAGGTCCATTATCTCTGACGTCTGCACTAGGCCTCAGAGAAGCTTCTGTCCTGTCCTCCGCCTCACAGCCGGACGTGATCATATTTAATGCGTGTGTGTTGCTTCCTCCCCTCCACAGGAGGCGCCGGTGTGGGAGATCACGGGCGCAGAGTTCTCCAAATCAGAGATGCACACGGCCGACGGGATCTCCATCCGCTTCCCCCGCATGACACGAATCCGCGATGACAAAGATTGGAAGACCGCCACCAATCTGCACCAGCTGAAAGTATGCCTGCTCATTACCGATCCATAGGATCTCTGCAATGAACAACTAGCTAATAGCACAACGTAGTCATATAAGCCTCCATTAAAAATGGATGTATATTTTATTGAAGAAAACTAGATAATAATTCCACCCGCCCCTCCTGTTATGACCCTGTGGATGAGCAGGACCAGCTGTTTAACAACCACTGCGTAAAGCAATGTCCTCCTGGGAACCATCTAAAGGGGTTCTTATTTTGCCCTAAGGGAGAGAATGTTTAAGCCCAAAACAGTGCGGTTCATTTGATATTTAGTCATTTCTTTACTGCCTGCCTGTGGGGCTGACGCTGTAATAAACAAGGTCATTCCACCGTTGGCGTTCACTGTATGGTGGCAGGCGACGTGCCTTGCCCACAGTGCATGGCGCACACTCTCACATGTGTTCGTCACCTGCTCAGGAGCTCTACCGCATCTCAAAGGAGAACTGCGACTTCGAGGTGACAGCCGGAACGTCCAAGGCCAGCGATGACAAAGACTCGTCAGGAGGGGGCAGCGGTGGCAACTCTCCTCCCCCCCCCTCGTCCTCCTCCACCGCCCACACAGCCACAGTGCCCAAGAAATCACCGGGTGAGTTACAGTACACGCCTGTCTACGGTCTACATTGATGTGGATACAGTGGTATTGTTGATATGCTATGTGGTGTATAGAGTGGAGGTCGCATATCTTGACAGACCGTAACTCCTTCAAGGAGCTCTCTTTCCTATATATTTTAAAACGTTAACATAGTAGCGAGCAACAATTATTTTTATGTAAATATGTAGAAAAGAAGAGAAGTATGGTGATCCTTGTCAAAGCAATTTGGCGAGCCTCGGAAAAAGCGTATTAAGCAGTGTTTCACTAGACATTTATAATTGTCTGAACGCTGCTTTGACACTTTGTCACTGCTTTAAAAAAAGGTTTTATCACAAATCACGGTGCCTGCAAAACATTGTGATGCATGTCAGCCATCGGTGATGGACGATGGCATCGACTATCGGCCCAACCCCTCTGTGTGTGTGTGTGTGTGTGTGTGTGTGTGTAAAAGACACAGGATGTCATATAAAGCCACTTTGATTGTACATGGCATGTTCGGTGTGCCTTATTATCAAGACACTACCTGGAACTTCATATTGGGACGCACAGTAGAGGAGTGTTGTGTGATAGAAGTCTTCACGTTTAGTGTAACTTCAACATAACTAAATTCTAAAACTAAATTAACTTGTAACTAAATTCAATGCATTCTCACTGCAGCCAAGGCCAGCCCAGCCAAGGCCAAAGCTGTGAAGTCGGAGTCCCGAACGCCAGCAGGCCCCAGCGTAAAGAAGGTAGATTGAACATTATTATTAACCCTCTGAACCAGAGATCTGCGCCGGATCGTATTTTGCATAAATTTATATTTCGTATATCTTCGGATAGGTAATGGCTAGAAACTGTTTTTTTCCAGACATTCTGCCGAAGAGATCGGTGTATTGCTTGTGTTATTAGACATATCGGCGGCTCTACAGCACAACTTCAAAGTTGCCTCTCAAATGCATTCTCAAAATTGTGGTGAAAACGGCATAGGTTTATATTTCGTATCATATCTTCAGAAAGGTAAAAGCTAGATACAAACCGTTTTTTTTTTTTCTCATACGCCAGACATTCAGCCGAAGAGATCGGTGTATGGCTTGTGTTCGTCAGCATAACAGTGGCTGTACAAGACAAACAGCAAATTCCTCTAAAATGCACTCTCAGAATTGACAGTCACGATGCTTGTCAATGTCACACTGATCTGTGTGATCGAGGCCTAACGTATTCACTACGCTACACCTCATTCCAGGCGAAGACATGTGCAAGCCTTCACAGCAACGGGCAGCCAAAGCCAAAGCAGACTTCTCAGGTGTTGAAGCCACGTGATGACAAGGTAGGAACATTTATATTATAATCACCACTGCCTATTAAACCCCACATTTACACCTGGCATTAATTACAAGGTGTAGTGGAAAGAGCTATGGTTCTGTGTAAAACACAGCAGCTGGCATGTCAGGTTCAAAAGGCCCAACCCCACCTTCCAAACGTTGGACCTGGAAGTACCACTTCTGACCACCTTCTTCCTCGTCCTCCCACAGACGCTGCTGGATATCTTCACGGGCGTGAAGCTGCACCTGCCCCCCGCCGTGCCGGACGGTGAGCGGCTGCGGCGCTACTTCGTGGCGTTCGACGGCGACGTGGTGGCAGACTTCGACGCCGCCTCGGCCACGCACACCCTGGCTGAGCCCGAGCCCGACAGCCAGGCCCGGCGGGTCACCACCAGCTGGGTCTGGGAGTGCATTCGTAAGAGGCGCGTGCTGGCGCCCTGCTAGTGAGCAGTGACACCTAGTGGTCACTTCTGAAAATGCAGTATATGCCATAAGCAGTGCTTACTTTTTGTTTTTTATTGGAGGTGTGGACGCAGATCGTACCAGATGAGGTGCTAGTTAAGTTATGTTTCCTCACTTAGGGGATCAGAATAACAATTGGGTGACAGTCATTAAGCTATTATTTGTTTTCATCTTTCAAATCTGGAATTTATGAATCTGGGGCCTGTAATTGGGGTGGGCTCAAAACCATCCGTTACTGCAGAGAAAATGTTTGTGGATTACGTAAGATCCAGCTGGTGCAAATCATGACAAACATTTGACCTGACGTGGTGAATAAAGTATTGTAACTATACAAGTAGACTGATATTTCTAGCAATATGTGTTACTGCTAGTTAGTTTTTTATTAGCACAGCTCACCAAGCTTTGACTGCTGTTGGAATGGCCACAATGAAATGTCTAATAAATGGAATCCAGCAAAGTAGTAATACTGGTGCTTATTTTCAACAATCCATTTGCATTCCAGCTACTCGCAGTAAGATTTTAGTACAAGGAAATTTATTTAAATTACAACTAATTATAATGCATTAAAATAAAACACCCATAATCTCTGAATTGGGCTTTTGTAAATACTTGTACCTCTGGTACTCCCTTGGAGTTAGTTTAAATTTCAGAAAATATTTGGACCACTTAATGCTCTAACAGCAGAATTCCTCAAAAAAAGAATGCCCTCCCCAAATACACATTAACTATTCATGTCTTGTTCCCTGTTCAGTGGTGATAAAAAAAAACCCACTTTAAATAATCACTCTTCATTCACCAATAAAGTAATCCAGTCTTTACTGACACCTAATCACATGTAACGGTTCTAATTAAAACTTACTGGCATCTATGTGCAAATTAAACCTCAGTTTTGAAGCAGACAAATTAAATTAGCCATGTAGGCGTGATAATTCAACAACATGATACCAAAGATATCTGTAGAGCGTAGCATTGTATTATTGTATGTATGTATAATCCTTTTACTGCAAGCTGGTTTGGCACACAGTATGGGGTAGAAGAATAGTGTACATAAAATGAATGCAGATTAAATCAGCACCTGTCACATTAGGCACCAGCAATGTAACGTGGGCGTGCACAGGTTGAGTGTGCTGTAGTCTGAGACGCTCAGCAGGAATCTGAGTCATCAAGTTTTCGTTTGCCTGTGTTCCCCCCTTCTGATTCACTCCACATCTTCAAGTCAAACTCTTCCTTGATGTGACAAGGCTACGGAGAAGAGCACAAGAGCCTTTATTGTCAAGGCGAGCCAAAGTTTGACTGCTGAAAATGTAAACCGTGAACGTTTCATCAAATTATGCAACAATGATACAAAAGGGTTTCTAGTTAGCGGTCACATCTGCTCGTCTTAAAGGGGTACACACACATCTATTGTTTTTCTAGAACATCACACGTTCAGCTACCCAACTCGCTTTCATTTTCTGCCATAGTGCACACACTGCAGTGTGTGGAGGTTAGTGGGAGGGGCCAAAATATAATGCTGTTAATTGTCGTCCCTTTAAAAGACTCCCTGCGTTCAGGATGGTGGAATGTTTGCTACACGTCCAATGAACGCGGACGGCAGTGGACTGAACAGCAGGTTACACAACAGGGAGGAGTTGGGCTGTCCATATAGGCTGTGGGTTGGACAACGCTCACATGGCTAACAACAAAGCAATCATTTGTGTTTTACTGCTTTTAGATTGTTCTGTTTCTGCTGTACAGATGCACAAGATGCTGGTAGAATCACTTCTGTCTGTGCATAGCGCACTGTTCCAGTGTATGGATATGTCCGTCATGGCTATGTCAACATTTTCGATTTCAGAATTTCATGCATTTAATATCAGAATGATACGGCATACATTTAATATGGAATAAAAGCAACATTTTGTACTGGTACAATATAGTGATGACTTACAAATAGTATGCCCAGGTAAATATGCTCCTAAAAACTCATCCTACACGTCACCTAGCCATGCCGATTAAACGCGGCAAACATCTTTTAAAGTAATTAAAGAAAGTTTCTCACGTTTCCGAGGAAACATGTCATTGAGTTAAAACGTTTATTGAACGTTCAGTCCACTGAACACACCCAAAGTGAAGTGTGACAGTTGGCCTCGCTTGCAGTGTGCAAAGACTCATTGATTAACGTGGGAGCGGACCCAAAGCGGAAACGCCCGGCGTGCATTGTGCAACAGCTTTTAACCAATCGCCGTTGCGTTTGGATTGCTTAATCTCTCTCTACCTCCATTTCGAATCATCACACTTATCGCTAATTGATCTGCCATCCGGAGTGGCTGAGCGAACGTTAAAGCCAAACAGGGTTTCCAGACCATAATATCAATGGTCAGGGCAGAGCCAGGCTCAATGTTCTTCAGAATGGTGGTAGAGGTAGATGAAACGATACAGTTGCTGCAATGCTGGTCAATCCTTTACATTTAGCCTCCAAGTCTAACGTACGTGGGATGCAGATTGTGAGTCCGCAGTCCAGATCCTAAGTGCACTGCGGGTCTGGTCACACATGGCTAGTAGAGGAGTGCCTGTAACTATAAAAACCCTGACTGGTTTTACAGAAGGGGGGGGGGGGAGGAGCCGACGCCACTGACTGGCCTCTGACAGGTCCATTACTCAGCGCACGGTCCGTTAACTCTCAGCTAGCTAGCTACCTGTCTGGAGGACTTGATCAGCGTTGCGGTGCGCCAGCTGCAACGGAGCGAGCCCGGCTCGCCGACACGCTCCAGCAGGACTCTGGTTCTGGGAGCGTGGCTCCACGACAGGCCCAGGCCGACTTGCATGTCCCCACCGCCTCCTCTGGTTACGTAATTGGTCACCTGCAGCCCCACACAGCAACACCATTAACATGAGGGGAGAAAAAGCAATGTATTCGTTCTGATAGTTAATTAGTTTATTAACACTGGAGATGTTAAGGGCCCTGAGAGGGAAGACACACTGTGACTGGAGAGAGGGTCATTATTTACGCTTCACAATGCACTAGGAATACCAAATCCTTACCAGAGCAGCAACATGGAAGTCCTTTGCGATTGTCTTAAGCACCCCAGCAACTTGCATCATCAAGGACATACCTGAAGGAAAACAATTATTAACCTTTGCCAGTGCACAGACTGTTCTGTAGGCTTTTACTAAAACTCTACAGGCATTTCTGCACAATTTAAGCAAGCCTCAGATGCAATCTTCACTTGCGATGACAAAGCAAAAAGGGAAATATATCTTATCTACAAATTCATCAAATAATGGTTTATACTATAATACAATTGCAATGGACATTTTCTAAATCTGTGTGTTTTTTTTACTTCCACAATACAAGCAATGGAAGTGAATTTTCCATCAGGAGAGTTCAGATACTAGAGTCACTATTGTGATATTAGTTCATTTCAGTGCTATAGGTTTAATTTGCCTGAAGAGGTTTAGCCGTTTTTAGGGCTGGCCCCAAATTTTTGATTATTCGGGTATTCATTCGTTGGGTACGTATTCTATTTAAATATTGGGATTTGAGTATTTGTTTTTTCCACATTATGAATGCATGTTTTCCCATTAATCCCTACTGTCTCCATAGAAACCCTCATGTTGAAATGTAATTGACTGCCCTACACTGTGTCATCACAATTGGCTCCGTTTGTAAGAAGAGAGCGAGGCTATTCATTCAACACACACTCTTATTGGCTAATACAGGTATATGCTATTTGACAGCTCTGACTGGATCAACTGATGTGTCAAAGTGGCCATTTTGAGCGCATGGCTATGTTTTGTGTGCTCACTGTCACATCGAATATTACTTCTGTCACACTTCTTAATTATAGTTGAGTGTTTTTAATGTTTTTTTAGAAAGAGTATTCCAATACTTGTTGGGAAATACCATCAAGTATTCGAAACCTGTCAAATGGTATTCGGGACAGCCCTAGCCGTTTTGGTTGCTGGCTCTAACCCATTTAGGTTTAACCAGTAAACAAATGTTTAAAAAGCCACAGTTTACTCACACTCGTTAGCCACTAGCTTGCTACACAATCTGGTACCTTCATTTTGCTTGCACCCCAAAACAGGAGCAATAACTGCTGACACTGAGTCCACTATCACTGCTTTCACAGAACCGCCACCAACAGACACCTGACATGGATAAAAGGATCAGAAGGGTTTGGACATCCCTGCTTGAACATGAAGGCAGGGGACTCCACAGACCTGCTGAAGACCTCCGCGGCGCAGCTTGTGCAGGCGGCCCAGCAGAGCGTAGATGTCAAATATGCGGAAGACGTGAATCCTCTGAAGAGCCTGCATCTGAGATGTCAATAAATAAACATGTGGCGGGTTACACGCATGCTGACGACTTGTTTGACGTCCTTTAGGACGTGGACAGTGTGGTTCAACCATGGCTTTGTACAGGAGCAAAACCAGAGACATTATAATAATACTTTTTTTTTTTTGGACGCCTTTCTAAAGCCTCAAGGACATCTTACATTTTTACATTTTAAATACATAGATATAAAACAGTTGGCTGAAATACACATATTACAGTAATAGACATTTTATAAGAGAAATATATACAAAATAAAATAAAACAGTCAGGTGAGTAGATCAACGGGTGGGTTTTGATGAGTTTAAGATAGAATAGTGTGGAAGAGTGTGGTTCATCCATGGCTTTGTACAGGAGCAGCACCAGAGACATTATAGCAGAGACAAAGGTCCGTAGAGGCATATATGGCGATTGGGAGAAAAGAGCCAATCGTCTGCTTTATAACAACCAAGACTTATTACAGTAAGCCAATCGTGTGCTTTATAACAGCCAAGACTTATTACGGTAAGCCAATCGTGTGCTTTATAACGGCCAAGACTTATTACGGTAAGCCAATCGTGTGCTTTATAACAACCAAGACTTATTACGGTAAGCCAATCGTGTGCTTTATAACAGCCAAGACTTATTACGGTAAGCCAATCGTCTGCTTTATAACGGCCAAGACTTATTATGGTAAATCAATCGTTCGTTGCACTGACCAAAGCAGACAGCTGTGCATGCCTAGTAGAAATATAATCTCTAGGATAAAAAGCCTTTTTAAACCTTATTCTGGGGCAAAATCAAAGGTTTTAGTCAGTTTTAATCGGATTTGACTGGTGATTTTGTATACATTTCATGTTCCGGTGACCATTGAATATGCAGTTATACATCTATATCTATTATATATCTTATATATCTGCCCATTCATATAGATAAGGTCTTCCAAATAACAGCCTGAAAGTGTCCAGACATGCCTACTATATAAGGGCTTTTACCTTACCAAGATGGCGGCCCTTTGGCCAGACATGCCTATAAGGACTTTTACCTTACCAATATGGCTGCCGGGTGACCAGACATTCCTATAAGGACTTTTACCTCACCAAGATGGCTGCCCTTTGACCAGACATTCCTATAAGGACTTTTACCTCACCAAGATGGCTGCCCATTGGCCAGACATTCCTATAAGGACTTCTACCTTACCAAGATGGCTGCTGAGCAGCCAGACATTCCTATGACTTCTACCTTACCAAGATGGCTGCTGAGCAGCCAGACATTCCTATGACTTCTACCTTACCAAGATGGCTGCCCGTTGGCCAGATATGCCTATAAGGACTTTTACCTTACCAAGATGGCTGCTGAGCAGCCAGACATTCCTATACGGACTTTGACCTCACCAAGATGGCTGCCCGTTGGCCAGACTTCCCTATTAGGACTTTGGTAGCACTCACCTGCTCCTCTTGGCTGCTGGACTGGGCCTGAAGCATCTGAAGCAAGCGTCCAGCTGACAAGCCTCCTGTGGTATCTATGTAGACAACGCTCTGTTTCAGGTGGTGGGCGATGTGCACTGCTACGCTGAAACACACCTGGGTGGTGACAGAGGCAGAAGCAACACAGATGATCCTGAATCATTATGTACTGTACTGTAAATCAGGGGTGGCAAACTCAATAAGAGAAAGGGCCAAAATGAATGTCGGGGGCCAAACAGTCAAATAAGTGCTCTCTTACATTCTTTAATTATGCCCACGCACAAACAAGTAAACAGGCTACTCATCAGATATCCACCTTTCTTGTGTAGGGGGGGGGATGAGTCCTTAACGACAAATATTCCGGTTGGAGGAAGAGAGTCAGCCATCTGTTATATAATGGCCGCCTCTTACAGTAACATATTTAGCTAATCGTGTAGTTGCACGGACCCAAGCCAACAGTTGTGCATGCATGGCTGTACAGTTTAACCTGTGGGAGAAAAACGTCTTCTTATTATTAAGCCGTATTTTGGGGCAAGGTCACCAAATGTTTTTTTATAATTTTTTTTATCAGATTTGACTTGACAGTTTACGTGCTTCAATATCATTGAAAGTGCAGCTCTGGCTCTCCCCCCCATTCATTTAGATAGGGTCTGGCCTTACCAAGATGGCTGCCTTTAGGAGGGTGTCAAGAGGATAGTGACAGCAACACATTTATAAACCACTTTATAAACCACACTCAAAACAGCTTCAGATCCTTAATGTGGAGAACCACAACTGTCAATCAACATGTGATGTCATGTGATGGAGATGTGGGCGTGTACCTGTGATTTGCCACTCCCAGGGCCTCCTGCGAGCTCCGTGACCTCTCCGGTGTGCAAGCCGGAGTCCAGGAGCTGATCCAAACTGTAGGAGGAACATTAATTGCAACTCAATACCATGTGGACCTTAGAAGGCGGAGTCAGGTAAAAGGATTGGTTTATATTTGAACTAAACACCTCTTCTTTCAGCGCAATAGGGGGCTCTCTCAGAAGCTCCGCCCCACACATTGGACAGTTTACATAATTGTGTGTTGTGGTCTGCACCAATTTGTCAAAACCAGGTCAAAGCCTGGACCGTGTAGAAAACCAGGATTATTTTTACGGTGTGCAGTGAACAAAACGTCGCTCGCTCTCCGTTCAAATAGAGCACGTTAAACGTTTTAAGTGAATACAAAGGGACCAATGGCGACCACATACCTGTAAGGGCTTAAAAAAGTTTATAACTTCTCTACGGGTACTTTTAAAGTTTTATCTACCAGAACACTGGAGCTGCATCAACTTGACATCCTCCCTTGAAAAGGGTCCCATGGGGTCTCATGGGTGTCAAGGACAGTGATGGGCAGTAAATAGTTACTAGTGATTACTGTAATATTTGTACTTTTTTCAGTAACTAGTTGTGTAACTAATTACTATTTCCAAAATAGTAATAATATTAGAATTACTAATCCATAAATGTTGCATTACTGCGTTACAAGAAGAAGATTGCTGGTCCTAGCAAACTTAGGGTAGGCTAATTGAACCAGCCTGTCAATCATTTGGCTAGAGAGGCTGCAATGTTTTCACTTTGGCTGATTGTTGACTCCTAAGGTTCATTATTGTTCTAAATTAAGAGGATTCAATTCTAAAATGAGCTGACTACACAGGCTGTCATTTATCTGAAGGGGCGAGGCAGGGTAGTGATTGTGAAACTAGTAACGTACCTAATTACTTTTAATACCCAGTAATAAGTAATATTATTATTTTGAAGGAGTAATAAGTAAATAGTAACTTATTACAATTCCTGAGTAACTTGCCCAACACTGGTCCTGGAGTGCCTATACCTGTGCCTCAAATCAAAACAAACTCCCTCAGAAGCTCCGTCCCACACATTGAAACGCATTGCGAAGCCAAGAGGCATTGTTGTTGTGAGCGGTGTTCATCACTTTGTTTATAATCCTATATGCGGAGCCAGGGCTGTGTAGAAGTACCAGATTATATTTTCAGCACACATAGAACGGTAAAATAGCAAAATGCGAGGAGATATGATTGATTCATGACAGATTGGCATCAAATTAGAGGTTTTATTAGCCAAATGCTAAAGTGGGTAATGGACACATTAAGTTTGTTCTATTGGCGCAAATAGTCGCCATAGATGCACTTATTTATTTAACCAATTATTTCTCAGACCCCCAGGCAATAGGACCCCACTTTGAGAACCACTGCTCTAGGCAGCGTTGGTCCATGTAATCCATGTCAGGCTTCTATGAACTCTTTTGCTCAATCAGCAATACATTACCTTGGCCTGACATTGGCTGGATCTTTACTGAGCAGTGGCCAATTCAGACATATATTCTGTGTGTGTGTGCATAATCTGCACACACACACACCCACACCCACTCACACACACACGCACCCACCCACACACACATGCACCCACCCACACACGCAAACACAGTACCCTGTAGGGCTCAAACCAGTCCCGCCACTGCCATTATATCCTTTTCTAAAAAGTGCTTAAATATTTTCCCTTGCCGATTCTCCCTCAAAGAAACACACACACACACACATACATATTCTCTATACTTCAACCGTCTCAAGCCTTAAAGCCTGGTATTGTTGTGGCTGGCTGTATGGGCACAGACTCTGTTTGACTGACACATACCCGACTCCTCTATGACAATTGGCACATCCTTTATGATTGGTCCTAATGAGTACATGCTGTTATCTGACCTCGGTAAAATTGCAGCATACTGTAGCTCTGCCGAACTTTAGCCTGAGAAATAGGTCAAATCTGCCAAATTAGCTCAAAAACACAGCTACGCTAAGCGTAATAGCAAGCCCACTCTCCTGATGGGTGATTACAATGTTTTGGTGGGGAATATTACAGTCATCGACAGAAGTCGACAAAGTGCAGCCCTGTACCCTTCTCTCCAGACATTACTACTAGTATGGTAGAATGTGCCTCTCTTCCTGGGTACTGTTCAAGGTCTTGTCTATCCTGACACTTTTAAAGTCATTCTTTTCTTGGCACTGTGTATAGGCTTCAGAGAAGCGTCCTTTGCTGATGTGTGACAGCGACACCATACTGTGTCATCTACATAGTCAAGGTCTCTGGGCTTGGACGTCAAGCACCACCAAAGGCTTGCACTGTGATGAAAGCACCCACTGCTTGACAATGGAGAGATTCTGAGCGGATGTATCTTTATGTTATCACTGCTTTTCACTTCATGAATCACACAGGCAACGGCATATTGATTGAATATTTGTGGGTCTCTTCCCTGCCTATAAACAGACATGTTTCACGTTGCAATAAAATTAGAATAACAATTCCACTGATAGATTATGACTTAGCATTGAGGTAAAATGGTGCCTTCCTGCAACACAGTTATTACTATATACAGAGCCAGGGCTGTTGTATAAGATTGTTTTTTCAACACGCACAGAGAACGTTAAAAAGAGATATTCTGTGAATTTGACTAAATGTTTATTAACTTAAAATTGGCTTGCAATAGCAAAATTTATCTTTAATGGGCAATTATATCTAAGAATTTGAACACATTGCTAGTAAAAGAGAGGGAAACACTGAGTTGAGAAACTGCTGTGACAACATGCAAAGCTACAGGCTATTTTTGGATCTGACGTCAGACGAGTTTATCAGCAGTAGGAACATATCTTTATTTGATGGTGTCAACACTCAGAAAAGCTGTTTTTGCAGGGATTTTGTGGATTCCATTTATTTCAGCATCATTCAATTTAAACTTGAAACTGAATCTGCTGCCGCTATCAAATCATTGAAACAAACCAATGCTCATTTTCTGGTTATTTGCCACCCTGCCCGCCAAAATTTCATGCCAATAAGATTTAAATTCAATGCTACTCTCCTAGCACAAGCAAAATCATAAAAACATTAAAATTGTAAGAGTCCAAGCACATATTTCCCAAATGCATGTCATACTTTTTTTTTTTTTGGTTAATGTTCACTGGCATGAGAACATAAAAACAGGGTGGGCCCTGGGGGGGGGGG